>CAUYRH010133640.1:0-26815 GCA_963574655.1 Perodicticus potto
TTTTTTTTTTTGAGACAGAGCCTCAAGCTGTCACCCTGGATAGAGTGCTGTGGCATCACAGCTCACAGCAACCTCCAATTCCTGGGCTCAAGCGAGTCTCTTGCCTCTGCCTCCCAAGTAGCTGGGACTACAGGCGCCCGCTACAACGCCCGGCCATTTTTTTTTGGTTGCAGCCATCATTGTTGTTTGGTGGGCCGGGCTGGATTCAAACCCACCAGCTCAGGTGTACGTGGCTGGCGCCTTAGCCCGTTGAGCCACAGGCGCCAAGCCAAGTTACCATTTTTTTATATGTGTCTTTTCTTTTTGTTTTTCGCAACTGTACTGTTGGACTTTATAACAGGGGCCTTTTTCTTAATTTATTTTCCCCTACATTCATTGTAACTCTTAAAATAGTGCTCTACAACATAGTAAGCGTTAAATAAACACGTGCTTACTAAGCGAAATAATTGGGAAGGAAGAAAACAAACAGTAAAGAAAAATAGAGCAAAACAGAGTACATGTGTTCTGATGTGATGTAATATTTCTTGATTCTAGTAATGGGTAGGCTTCCATGGGAAATAACTTTATCAGAAATCTACTTAAATATAGTGAATCAAATCTTATTTCCATTTCTTTGAAAAAAATGATTTCTGGCTGGGCGGGGTGGCTCACGCCTGTGTTCCTAACATGAGGCAGAGGCCAGTGGATACTTGAGCTCAGGAGTTAGAGACTAGCCTGAGCAAGAGCCAGACCTGTCTCTACTAAAATTAGAAAAACTAGCCAGGTGTAGCAGGTGCCTGTAGTCTCAGCTACTTGGGAGGCTAAACCAAGAGGATTACTTGGGTCCAGGAGTTTGAGGTTGCTGTGAGCTATAATGCCACAACACTGTACCCAGGGTAACAGAGTGAGACCATCTCAAAACAAAAGAAAAAATGATTTCTCTAACTTTTCATAGCTGATCTTTTCCACTTTTTCTTTTTTCCCCATCTTGGCTAAGAGTCTCACTCTATGGCCTGAGTAGAGTACTATGGAATCATAGCTTACAGCAGCCTCAAATTGTCAGTCTTAAGCCGTCCTCTTGCTTCACCCTCCCAAGTAGCTGGGACTGCATTCAGGCACCTGCCATGATGTTTGTTAGCTGATCTTTTTTTTTTTTTTTGTACAGACAGAGTCTCACTTTATCTCCCTTGGTAGAGTGTTGTGGCATCACACAGCTCACAGCAACCTCCAACTCCTGGGCTTAGGCGATTTTCTTGCCTCAGCCTCCCGAGTAGCTGGGACTACAGGCGCCCGCCACAACACCTGGCTATTTTTCTGTTTTGCAGTTCGGTTGAGGCCAGGTTTGAACCTGCCACCTTCGGTATATGGGGCCAGAGCGCCCTACTCGATGAGCCACAGGCGCCGCCCCTGTTAGCTGATCTTTTAAACAGAAGTTTCACATTTCTTTATTTCAAACGCACTAACTTTTTTTTTTTTTTTGAAATTCAACTATGTCACCCTCAGTATAGAACAGTGCCGTCATAGCTTACAGCAACCTCAAAACTCTTGGGCTTAAGTGATTCTCTTGCCTCAGCCTCCCAAGTAGCTGGAACTAAAGACACCTGCCACAAAGCTGGCTGTTTTTTTGTTGTTGTTGCCATTGTTTAGCAGGCCCAGGCCAGGTTCAAACCCACCAGCCCCTGTGCCCGTGGCCAGTGCCCTAATCTCCAAGCTACGGGCACCAAGCTGAAATGTACTACCTTTTAACACACTTGCTCACAACATAATTCATTATATCTGAGGATGCATGTGTCTTTGATTTTTCTGAACGCCTCTCTGATTTCTAGCATGTACTTTTATAGGTAAGATTTATTTTAGGCGTTCAGTCTGTTGGCTTTAAACTGTGGTTTATGGTTATGTCAGATGAACATCTTTGTTTTCCATTCTGATTTATAATCAGAGAAAATATTTTTACTTCAATATTTTATGAAAACCTAGCAGTAAGAATCATTTGCAGTCTTGCAGATGGTCCTGCTTTCTTAGTATAGCTACAACTTAGTCATTATTATTAGCAATAATAAATTAAACTTTTTTTCATTACATGGTCACCATAATATAGAATTTTAAGAGTGATCTCAAAGATACTAAGTCTGTAAATGATAAAATTGTCATGTTAAAACTGTGTTATGCAATAAAAACTACATATAAGAACTTCTCTAGCATGGGATGCTAAATGGATCATAGGTATAAGCATATGACATACTTGCCAAAAGATTTGTCATTTTTCTTAGGTACTTTTCTGACAAAGTATATTATGATTTATTCATCATAATAAATCTAAATTGTGGAATAAGTTTATATTTTATTTGTGTTATTGAAAATACTTTAAAACATACTTATTTCTGAAATTAATGTCCTTTACAGTAACAGGGGGTATCACAGAAGAGCAGTTTCAGACACATCAACAGCAGCTAGTTCAAATGCAAAGGCAGCAACTTGCTCAGCTTCAGCAGAAACAGCAATCTCAGCATTCCTCGCAACAGACACATCCAAAAGCACAGGTACGCCTATCTTCTCATAATGGTTATGCCTCTGTCTTTCTTTTATAATTATGTAGTTTTGTTCCATTTTAGTCAAGTCAGAAGATAACCTCAATTTTGCCACTCTTGATTTTGGAGGTCTAACCTGAATTTCATTTCACCTAATGTACATGTGTTTAAGTGATGGATTATAAACTAGCCTCTTAATATTTTTTGAACAGTACTAGAGCCAAATGTGGTATTTTTAATCCAAGGAAGAACTAATTATCCTTAAGTCTAACTTCTTTAACCTGGTTTTAATATAGTAAGACGATCTAACGTTGCTAGCCCCTTCCTAAATTATATAGCTGTGCCCCTTGAGCTAAGAAGTGACTTGCTTGAATTATGCAGTAAATCTGGACACTTAACAGCCTCTTCCCTCTGTGTTCACATTTCCCTATAGAAAAAAAAAATTGCCTCTAAGAGAATTTGTTCGTAGACACCATTAAATAAAGATACTAGGGGTAAGAATAAAAATGCTTCAGGGTGGCGTCTGTGGCTCAAAGGAGTAGGGTGCCAGCCCCATATGCCGGAGGTGGTGGGTTCAAACCCAGCCCCAGCCAAAAACCAAAAAAAAAAAGCTTCATAAAACCTTAATTGTCAGAAGGAACTAAACTTGTTGTTACCACCTTGATTTTCATCCCATAAGACTCCTTGTGGACTTCTGACCTCCAAAACTACGAAAGATAAATTTCTGTTATTTGAAGCCACTAAACACAAAACAAAACTAAGAAATATATTTCAAATTCGAATCACCTGAAAAGTTTTGTTTCTCCACAATTCTAAAACTATTTTTGAAGTAATATCTGAGAATAATTCAATCTTAGTTACATTCCATGAGCTCTAAAGGCAGGGTCTGCCCATAGTGCATCCACTCAGTTTCAAAGCGCCAGGACACTGACCTTAAAGATCCTGATTCCCAAAACATAAAAATCTTAGTTATCTTAGACCCATCAGAATTCCTTATATCTAGGTAGATCTGGATTTAGTAATTGGTAACCAGTTTTATACAAAAATCAAGGAAGAATGGCCATTTAACTTAAACGTTTGTTTGCGTTTTCAGAGTCTCTTGATAACCAGCCTAAAGTATTTTCAGCCTACTTCAGGATTTAGCCAAGATAAGTTTTTACATTGTGACAAAAATGACTACTGGTCATCTCTGTGATATTATTTCACCCATAATACCTAGTTGGTCAAGTATTTTTAAAAGCATTCATTAACATTTATTGGAAAAACGGAAAGAGCGTTAAAGATTTGGGGTGTTTAATCCCCTAGTTCTTTTTCAGAAACAACAACTTCCCAGTTTTTAGTTACTTCACTGCTTCTTGTGCCAAAAGTAGTCTATGGAGTCATAGATCTCTTAATTTAAACACTTTTTAACTGTTCAAGTTTAAAAAGGCAACATTTTGAGTTTGCCTCATTCCTTAATATATTCATAAAATCACATCTAAAAAAATCACATCATAAAAAATGTTTGTTCATTTTATAGGGCTCAAGCACCTCTGACTGTATGTCTAAAACCCTTGACTCAGCCAGCGCCCACTTTGCTGCATCTGCAGTGGTCAGTGCACCTGTTCCAAGTCGTAGTGAGGTAGCCAAGGAACAGAATACTGGCCACAACAACATAAACGGTGTTGTCCAGCCTTCAGGTATGGCTGGGGTTTCACATGGTACTTACTAGCTTCAACTTGTAACTCAGTGGTGTGGGATATGGTTTTTATATTTTATATCCAGGGAGAAAATGTGTGTAAGAAATCAACAGTACTCTTCAGAATCTCTTTGAAAAGACAGAGAGAGATAGCAGAGTGTTTTCTAGGATTCTCATAGAGTCTATTTTGTTTCCTTCTGCACCCGTGAATACCTATCTGTGTAACATTCCACCCTTTCTGGCTTCTTTCACACACTGTCGGTTGCCTCCCATCTTAGGAAATCCATCAAGTTATTTACCATCACCATTAAATCATTTATTCATAGATGAGAAGATGAAATATAACCCCAAACATACATAATAAATTTGAAATTGGGTTTATCATCCCACCCTCACATACTCCTAGCCGTGCTTTCTCTGATTGCTCCTGAAAGAGAGTATTACTGTGAAACCCTCCCTGCTCCTTAGTACCCAGTCCTCAAAGACTTGCTGTTCCTGTCATCCTTCAACTACCTCTCAGACCCCAGAATTTTCCAGTTGCTTTTAGGTATCCTCATGATCCTGATTGTCCATCTTACTAATGTTCATGCATCTACAAATTCTTACAGAGATCCAACTGTCGTACATACTGTGTATGTATGTTTATGTCCAGAGTTGCCAGATATAGCGGAAGCAGATTACTTGAAAAGCCCTTTTTTGCAGAGCAGTAGAGAGAGGTGTGTCTTTAGGGTTGTAACAGGTAAGTACGTTACACTTACTGGTCATAAACTCTCTCTGGAGAGACCATTATTTAGTTTGAATTTAGATAGTGATATTTAATTCAGAAACAAATGTTTAGATTTATTTTTTAATTAAACTCCTAAAAAGTTTGATTTATGTATCATGACACTAATTGGATGATTTTTTTTTTTTTCTCTTTCAGGAACCTCTAAAACATTATACTCCACCAATATGGCTTTATCATCTAGCCCAGGGATTTCAGCTGTACAACTTGTAAGGACAGTTGGCCACACCACTACAAACCACTTAATCCCAGCATTGTGCACAAGCAGTCCTCAAACACTTCCCATGAACAATTCCTGCCTGACGAACGCAGTGCACCTCAATAATGTCAGTGTTGTTTCTCCAGTCAATGTGCATATCAATACACGGACTTCAGCACCATCGCCAACAGCCTTAAAACTTGCCACAGTTGCTGCCAGTATGGACAGAGTGCCAAAGGTTACTCCCAGCAGTGCCATCAGCAGCATAACAAGGTGTGTGTGTGTTTTAGATGTCATTGTCTCCCTTCATGCTAGCTATTCTGTGGGAGGAAAAAGACTTTCAACTGCTCTAGCCATTTGTAAATGCTGACTAGAATTGTAAAAAAAAAAAATTTTTTTTAACATATACATGTGTTTATTAGGTTTCCACTTTTTGCTTTCACAGAATTAAAAAGGCTTAAAATTTAATAACAGTAACAATGTTTAAGATAAGGACTAGAAACAAAAACCTCATAAAGAATGAACAGAGATAAATACATTCAGAAAAGAAATCAGACGATTGCTGCATCAAACTATTAAGCAATAATAATAATGCAAAGAAAGTAACATTCACATTGTCAGATAAGAGTATGTCTATTACAGAATGCTTTGACTCTGAGGCTCAGTATGGAGTCATCAGTCAACTTCTTATTTTTTTTTCCAAAGTCTCAAAAAATCGACAACTAATATTTATAAATAAAAGTAAAAGACAGTTTCAAAAAAACAGATCATGCCAAATCTTATAGACAATAGAAAAAGAAAAAATACTTCAAAATTATTTTACTTAATCTGGATACACCTGATATTAAAATTGGAGAAAATATATTATTATAAAGGGGAAATTACAAACTTATTTTACTTATAAATGAGAATGCAATATCCTAAACAACATATTAACAAGTTGAATTAAAAATTAATGTTTAGGTAATGTACTTTAGTCAAAATTAAATCCAATTTATGTGAGAATTAGTCACTATTTTCTTTTCTTTTTTTTTCTTTTCCTTTCCCTTACCCTCTCCCTCCTTCCTCTCTGTCCACATAATATAAATGTCTGTAATTTAGATTATTTGTTTTAGGTCCCTAGCAGTATAATTAAATGCTGACTAGAATTGTAAAAAAATTTTTTAAAAAAGAAAAAAATCATCAAATTGGCAAATACATCAGAATCTATTTTATTTTATTTTATTTTATTTTATTATATCTTATTTTATTTTATTTTTAGAGACAGTTTCACTTTATTGCCCTCGGTAGAGAGCTGTGGCGTCACAGCTCACAGCAACTGCCAGCTCTTGGGCTTAGGCAATTCTCTTGCCACAGCCTCACAAGTAGCTGGGACTACAGGTGCCTGCCACAATGCCTGGCTACTTTTTGTTGCAGTTTGGTTGGGGCTGGGTTCAAACCTGCCACCCCCAGTATATGGGGACAGTGCTCTACCCACTGAGCCACAGGCACTGCCCCAGAATTTATTTCAGAAGCTTTCTTTACTCTTAGGTAAACAGTAGACCACCTTCTTATATTGAACCTATTTTCAAAAACCGGATGTGTACCACATGTATGTACTAAATGTGACTACCCCTTGTGTTGACTACCTCGGTATATTGACTGGTTTGTTACAGTCCCTTGGGTGGTTCCTTTATAGACATTCTGCTGTGTAGTGTGTGTGTGTGTGTTTTGGTAGTTTAGACAGCCTGGAAGATTAGCATCGTTATTACTAATTCTATACCAGAGTTTAGTCTCAAATCGAAATTTGTGTTTTCTTCAGCATTATACACAAAAGGGAAGTAAATTAATCCATGTGTATATTAAAATTAAAATATTCTAGGATTAACTTATAATAATGTATTTCAGAGTGTAGTTTGCTCCTTTGTTTTTTTTTTTTTTTTTTTTTTTTTAGACAGAGCCTCAAGCTGTCACCCTGGACAGAGTGCCATGACATCACAGCTCACAGCAACCTCCAATTCCTGGGCTCAAGCGAGTCTCCTGCCTCCGCCTCCCAAGTAGCTGGGACTACAGGCGCCCCGCCACAACGCCCAGCCATTTTTTGGTTGCAGCCATCATTGTTGTTTGGCGGGCCCGGGCTGGATTCGAACCCACCAGCTCAGGTGTACGTGGCTGGCGCCTTAGCCCGTTGAACCGTAGGTGCCGAGCCTGCTCCTTTGTTTTTGAGGCACAGTCTTGCACTGTCACCCTCAGTAGAATGCTATGGCATCATAGCTCACAGCAACCTCAAACTCTTTGAGTTCAAGTGATTCTCTTACCTCAGCCTCTCAAGTAGCTGGGACTATAGGTGCCCACCACAATGCCTGGCTATTTTTTTAGAGACAGAGTCTGTCTCTTGCTCAGGCTGGTCTCAGACTCCTGAGATCAGGCAGTCCACCTGCCTTGGCCTCCTGGAGTGCTAGGATTATAGGCGTAAGCCATCGTACCTGGCCCCTCAGAGTGTGGTGTATTCATTTCAATCTATGATACTAATAAAAGGAGAACAGTGAGTCAGGAAAAAACATTATGTGGGTTAATAAGTAGATGACCTAAAGCCTCTAAAATTAAATTCTAGTGGAAAGTAATTTAATATTGTGTTCCTAATGATTATTCTTTCAAGCATATCCTTTTATCAACTATAAGGAAAAAAAACTTGGATTGTCCAGTGTTACATATTTTATAAGTAATTTATAATTGGCTTCTACTAAAATACTGTTAAATTACTGTCTTAGTCCTAAGTAAATAGCACTAATCAAGTAATTAGTTATTGATGGAATTTTTGAACTGAAGAAAACTTTTTCATTTTTGTCTAAAAATGTTAAAAATGGGAAATGTTCTTGTGAAGTCATGTTTAGTTGTAGTTATATAAAAATTTATTTGTAAATGCTAAGTGATAACATTATATTCTAGAAAGTAGTAATCTTTACTTTTACTCTTTGCCTTGCTATAGAGAGAACCACGAACCAGAAAGATTGGGCTTAAATGGAATAGCAGAGACAACAGTAGCCATGGAAGTGACATAACCTGAAACATACGGCTCTGCCCTGTGCTGATGGGCAGTCGTTCATATTCCAGCTGAATGCAAAAGGCAACACTCTGTGGATCACAGAGCGGTTAACAATGGACCTAAATGGACTATAGTATATCGGGTGTTAAATCGATATATGATGTATATTTTGTAAAATTGGGAAAATCACTACCTTGTAAAATAGTTTATTTGTATCATCAATATTATTTCTGTTACTTGAATAGTAGATATTCATCATCATGCTTTTGCACTTGAATTTGCAACTGAATGGATTTTAAAAAATAATTCTTTAATGGGATCATGAGCATGAAATGGGATCCTGCATCACTTGTTTTAACTATTTATTTTGCCATGTTTACATTTTGTATCTTGTAAAAATAAATCCAACTTTGTGTCTAAAAAGTTAAAGATTCATAGCTAGGAAATGAAATTCTTGTAATTTTTTTCTAAAGGAACTGTAAAGTTTTCACTTGGTTCATTTTGTTTCACAATTTGACTAGATGGACTTTTTGGTAAATACTTTAGTGGCATTTCACTGTCAAATATGAAGTTCAAGGCAAAATAGTATTTTCTATTACTGTGCAGGGGAAAGGGATGGATCGATACATGCAAATTTAATGTAGTAACTTCACTTTTCCATATATTTTGAATGTATATTTCTATTTATAATACCAGTTTATAAAAAATAATTACACAGAAAAAATGGACTAGGAAAAATTATGCATCTAGCACACTTAAACTGTGCAGATATGAAAATTTTTCAAGAATTACATTTTATCTGAAGACTGCATATTTTAACTGGCTTTAAAACTGTAACTCACCACATAAAAGATATTTTACCAGGTATGTATTGCATTATATCATTGCAATAATTATTGGAAGTCTAGATATCGAGCCATCCCAGGTGTTGGGGGTGGGTGGGGGAGGGTTGTGGCAAGATTGTCTTTTAAATTTTGGAGAGTTTTCCTGTGGCTACAAGGCAAGTAACGGGTTGGAAAAAGTCTGACTGTAAGTGTTGGACACCTTCATAGTGTAGTGTTCTAGTGACTTTTTTTATACGGTTCTTGTAAATTAGATACGTGTAGTGGTGTTTCAGAATGTTTGTTTATGCACTAGTTCAGACAACTTTCCCTGTTACTTGTTCTTGATAAGTGAAAACTGCAGGGAAATAAAAAATACATATCAAAACATGGACATGCTGCATATGTGTTTATTTCACAATGTGCACACAGTGTAAGTTAAAATTTAAGGGAGATGATAGCACTTAACAGCACTTTTCATTTTCACAGTGCTTTCCAAGCATTAATGGAAAGAATTATAAGCAGCTCATCTGTGGGCACTATTGGGTTTCAGATAATCCAATATAAACTACCTTTGATATGAAAAGTTCTTAAAATATTTTACAGAATGTAAGTAATTTGCAGTATATTAGTCATTGAAATCTCATAAATGAGCCTCATTTTATAAATAAAAGTCTAGAGTAGAATTATATTGCAAGGGGGTTTTGTCAAGTAAGTACTGGGAAATGTAAATATTTTTAATGAATATAATTAAAACCATTTCAAACTTACATAATTTTATACTTTACATTTTTTATATTTGCAGTCCTGAAGGTTGTAAATTGATATGTCAGTTGAATTAATGGGCCAAGATTTCTGCTGAGAGTGGTTTTTATTCAGGTCCTAAAAATGTAAAGCAACTTATGGTCAAAACCATAGAAAAAAATAAATTTAATTTCTTCATTGGTTGTGACCTGATAGGATCCATGCTCATTTCTGCCATACTACCTCTGGAGTTACTCATTGCTGATTATATAAAGGAAATAATTTTGATTTGATATGTATTATGACTGTGTTCATTCTGCTTATAGTTGGATGTATCTCCTTGCTATTAAGAACTTAATTTTAGTGCCAATTTCATAGAAAGCTTTTTCCCCATTTTACTGAAGTAAAAGCATGAAGTGAATTTTTGCCTTATGTGATATATGTTATAAATAAGTAAAACTTGAAAGAACTATCCATTTGTACAATTTCTGGAGGTGGTGGCAAATGCAGAACTTATCAAAAACTGGTTACCATTTTCTTTGTTCCTTTTCAAGTAAAATAGAAAAATAAGCCTTATTTTGGTGATTGTAACTGCCTTGTGGATGACATTTCAGTTACTTGCATACACATTTTTGTAGTGATTTTCAAAAGCTTAAATGACATAATTGATTTCACTTTATTAAATTGAAGAATGATTTATTTTTGCACTGGATAGTACCAACATCTCTTGGTTTTCTGAGGAAATTAGAATTGATACTTGGAGGCCAATAAGCTTTTGGACTCCTTGGAGAGTATGCTTTGAGGGGGGTGGAGGTGGAAGGTGTTTGTGCTTTTTTAAAAATTAACAAAGGGGTAAATTTCATGTGCTAGGATAATCCTTTAATTCAGTTTTGATAAAAATACTTAAATACTGGTGGTTCCTGTGGCTCAAAGGAGTAGGGCGCTGGCCCCATATGCTGGAGGTGGCGGGTTCAAACCCAGCCCCGGCCAAAAATTGCAAAAAAAAAAAAAAAATACTTAAATACTATATTTTTCTGCCTTCCTAAACAGAGGTCCCCCCTTCCTTTCCCAGTAATTCAAGGCTACTATTATGGTGTATAATAGTTGTAAGTATATTTGAGGATGTGTTTCATTTATTTCTTTTGCAAAAGACCAAGGGAAAAATAAAAATATTTGGAGGTTGTGTTTAAAAGGTATATATGTAACATACACATATATTCTGGCTTTTTTAAAAAATAAGGGGTACAGTATTTGCAACTGTGTTTAGCGTTTTTTATTACCAAGGTGGTTTGGGGAGTGGGAGGTGGGAGAAGACAGTAAAGGAGAACTGACATTTCAGAAACTTTTCCCTAGTGTACCACTTTGAGTGTGATGCTACACTTTGCAACAACTTTTGTTGATCAGTAATACTCCTGTGACTGAAGTGTTTTGTTGTCTCTGACTTAGCAACTTTCTAAATTTTAAAAGATAAGGATATTTTTTCTTCTCTTTTTTTTTTTGTTTTTTTTGAGACAGTCTTCACTATGTCACCCTCAGTAGAGTGGGTGGTGTCATAGCTCACAGCAACCTCAAACTCTTGGGCTTTAAGTGATTCTCTTGCCTCAGCCTCCCAAGTAGCTGTAGCTGGGACTACAGATGCCCGTGACAATGCCCAACTTTCCTTTTTTTTTCCTTTTTGTAGTTGTTGTTTAGCCAGCCCGGGCCAGGTTCAAACCTGCCAACCCCAGTATATGTGGCCAGGGCCCTAACCACTGAACTATGGGCGCCAAGCCAAAGGTAAGGATATCTTAAATGATTCTGAATATTATATCGTATAAGAGATGTTTTTATCACTAACGGTGACATCATGATAGCTAACATCATGTAGCCTTTTCTGTTAGTGACTTTTTCATTCAGTCCTAACAATTTTTTTTTAAGACAGAGTCTCAAGCTGTCACCCTTAGTAGAGTACTGTGGCATCATATCTCACAGCAGCCCCATAGCATCTGTAGCAGAATGTTAGATTTTATTTAGAAGACAGCTTTCCTTCCGCATGCTTACATTGCCAGGCTCAGTGTATTAGATCTGACTATGGCTCTCGGATATCCACTGAGCACTCAGGCCAATCAGTTTTTTCTCCTCTGTGTACTAGACCCAGCCAGTAAGTGCTAACGCTCTCAGTTAGCACAAGGCAGTGGGAGCTGGGTCTGGGCCAGGACTTGGTGGTTTATCCCTTTCTGGACCATGGTTTCCCCATCAGTAAGATGAGCAAGTTCCTGAAACTCCCTAATGGATCTTGACCACACTGAGAAGCTTGGTGGAGGTGTGCATGTGCTGTGTGTGTCATTGATTGCTCACCAAGAATGTAAATAATGTGCGATCTAAGGCTGAACTTAGTGTTAGTCAAGTGATTTTTTTTTTGGCCAGGCATGGTGGCTCCCGCCTGTAATCCCAGCACTCTGGGAGGCTGGGACTGGTGGATTGCCTGAGCTCACGAGTTAAGAGACCAGCCTGAGCAAAAGCAAGACCCCATCTCTACTAAAAATAGAAAAACTGAAGCAAGGGGATCACTTGAGCCCAAGAGTTGGAGGTTGCTGTGAGCTATCACATTACAGCACTCTACCCTCTACCCGGGCAACAGCTTGAGAACTGTCTCAAGATTGTTTTTTAAGTCACTGATGTCATTGAGGCTGGCTATGGGCAATTACAGTACACCATGTAATGTAGTTGAGCTTGGGTGGGCCAGGTTCAAACCAACTTCTATGATTGCAAGTCCCAAAAAGGCACAAGAATTCTGTGTTTTTTAGAGGAGAGGACCATAGGGGAGAAAGGATATGGTAGTAGATCAAGAGAATTTGCTGAGCTGGGATTTAATCTCTGCCATCTAATTGGTGAATTTTTTGTCTTCGTGTCTCTGAACTTGTATCATGCAATGAATGGGTGGAATTAGGTAACCTCTAACATTGGTTCTCAACCTTCCTAATGCCTCCAAATGCTGTGACCCTTTCTTATAGTTCCTCATGTTGTGGTGACCCCCAACCATAAAATTATTTTCATTGCTACTTCATAACTAATTTTGCTACTGTTACGAATCATGTAAATATATGCAATATGTTATATGTATTTTCATTGTTACAAAGGGGTCGCGACCCGCAAGTTGAGAACTGCTGCTCTAACATCTCTGCCAGCTCCAAACCTATAGGAATCTAATCTCTCCCCACCTCCCCAGGTGCCTGTCTTGATTTCCAGAAAAACCATCTTTGCTTTTGACAGTACCATTCAAAAGCAGCAGTAACAAACCAGACCCTATACCCTCCTTTTCCTTTGCCTATTATTTGAAAGGGATTGCTTATTTCAAACATGGACTTTTTTTTTGCTGTGACTTATTGTAAAAGTCTGAAATTGTAGGATAGGAAAGATATATATTTCTCCAGTGATGATTTAAAGAGCCCTGTGTATACTAAAGGTGTCTTGCTAGTCTCATGAGATCTCCGTTTGTAGTGTCATCTCATATTTGAACAAAACCCTAACTACACCAGCTAACTCTTTAGAGTAACATTGCAAGACAAGAAGATAAAGTATTTCTGAACACTGATCCTCCCTCAGTGAACACCTCTTTTCCTCAGGAAAACCTAGGATCCTGTGTTTAACTTTTCACAGCTAAAACAAAAGAGACTCCATACACAAAAAATTACAATTTGACCTTCAGTATACAAACAATTGATGTGATGAACATGGGCACACGGCTGCTGTTTTACCAGTACCTGATTCATGTGTTCTTTGTACTGTCATATGTAGATTTGGGGCAGTGACCAAGTGAGCCCAGATTAGGATTTCAGCTTTTATCAAAAGACATCTATGTTCGTTACCTACTGCCGAGTAAAAACTATTAGAAACTGAAAGCAACACATTATGTGGGTTAGGTAGGTGTCTAATACAAGGCTAAAATCAAAGGGGTATCTGGGTTCTATTCTTACCTGGTAGCTCAAGCAGGGAAGGATCCACTTCCAAGCTGCTCAGGTTGTAAAGTAAGAGGACTCCAAGCAGTGGGTGCTCTCCATTGCTGGCTTTGAAGTAAGTTCCTATGAATTCTACAGCTACAATTTGCTTCAAAGCCAGCAATGGAGAGTGTCCACTGCTTGGAGTCCTCTTAACTTCAAGTAAGAGCTCAGCCCTCTGAAAGGGCTCGCCTAAATAGATGAGGCCCATGCAGCATCGTCTGACTAGTTCAGGAACTGATTGGGAGCTTTAATTACGTCTGCAGAATCTCTTCACCTTGGCAATATTTGATCAGAAGCGGGTCATCAGCCTTGCCCACACTCGAGGAGGGAATTACATGAAGGTATAGATACTGGCAGACAGGAGTCATAAGGTCACCCTTGGCTGTGTCTGGCACAACCTCTGTGTAATTGTGCTCCCCCTACCCCTCCCTACTCCTGAGCTGTCTCAGGACCTTGGATTAACTCTGTCTCAATAGAACTCACGCATTTGTAAAGAAACAGTTTAAGGTACTCTCTCGTGCAAACATTTTACTATTTCGCAAGTCATAAATTCTGTCCTGGAGTTGGGCAAGAGATCAGACTTGGAAGTGGCAGCAGCACCAAAGCCTTTGCAGAAAGTAGAATGGATGAATCCGCCAGAGGAGGAGTAGACTGAGGAAAAGCAAGTGCAACAGCAGCCAGGTGTGGTGGCTCACGCCTATAATCCTGCCACTCTGGGAGGCCCAGGTGGGTGGATTGCTTGAGAGCAGCCTGAGCAGGAACAGGACCCGCTGTCCCTACTAAAAATAGAAAAACTAGCCAGGCATGGGGGTGCACACACCTGAGCCCAAGAGAGTGTGGTTGCTGTGAGCCATGATGATGCCACAACACTCTACCTACCCAGGGCAACACAGACTCTGATTCCAAAAAAAAAAAAAAAAAAGCAACAGCAGAACGTCAGCACCTTTGTGAGAGACCAGGTGGCAGTGGGGAGGAGGAGCAGATTATGGGGGGCGGGGGGCGGGTATCTCATTTCTTTTAGAAGAACCACACAGAGGTGGAGTCAAGGGGAAGAGGCAAGTGGTTGGTAAGAGGTAGAGGTGAGGAGAATTTACCAAAGACAAGGTTAGAAAAAGAACAGTGAGGACAGATACTCAGGTTGGAAAGCCTGCATACAAGCCACAGGAGAGCTTTTAAAAACGTGGATCTCACCCCAGACTGATTGAATCAGAATCTCCAAAAGGGAGTCTTTTGTTTTCTTTAGTGCTTTTGTTTGCTGGTACACGGTTGAATGGTTGGTTATTCATAAGTTTACCAGACAATTGCAGCTAAGTTTGGGAATAACTAATCTTTGTGTTTCGTAGCTGTGACTGCTGACTAACTCAGGATTCATTTCCTCAGCTGCCTAAGAAAACAGACAACTTCCCCAGTATTGTTAGCTCCAAGGGAATACACGGGACGCACCTCACTCACAAGCTTACGGCCACTGGAATCGTGTTTATGCCTTTCCTTGGCCCTTTAAGGTTTTGAGACTGTTTAAAAAAAATAATTCTGGGCTTGGTGCCTGTAGCACAGTGGTTATGGCTCTGGCCACATACACCCAGGCTGGCGCATTCCAACCCAGTCTGGACCAGCTAAACGACAAAAACAACTACAACAACAACTACAACAATAACAAAAACAACAAAAAATGGCTGGCCATTGTGGTGGGCACCTGTAGTCCCAGCTACTTGGGAGGCTGAGGCAAGAGAATTGCTTAAGCCCAAGAGTTTGAGGTTGCTGTGAGCTGTGACACCACCGCACTCTACTGAGGGCGACATAGTGAGACTCCGTCTCAAAAATAAATAATAATTTTGTTTGCCAGTTCATTACAGATTAAAAGTATGGTTACTTAAATTCTCTACAACAACGTTTGAATATACCTCAGACTCTCCCATCTCAAATAGTTGTAAGTTTCCAAATCACCTCCAGAACATACACTCAGGGAATTACTGCTCCATGGTAACCTAATCACCCTTTTTTAAGTGCTCACTCATTGCCAGGGCTAGGTTTCCTGGCTCTATAGGCCATGATTGTCAATACACCCTTTCCAATCCTACATGTTACTGTAGTATTTGACTACAAGGACAAAGCTGACCTAAGAAGCTGTCAGGAGACTTGAGTTTGCCTAACAGTTACATACCATCCTGGGGCTTCTCAGAGTTTTATCCTGGGACCTCCTTTCCTCTCTGTATCATCTTCATTCTGGTGGCTTCAAAATGTTTTGTCTTGGCTCGGCGCCTGTGGCTCAACAGGCTAAGGCGCCAGCCACGTACACCTGAGCTGGTGGGTTCGAATCCAGCCCGGGCCCGCCAAACAATAATGACAGCTGTAACCAAAAAAAAAAAAAAAAAAAAAAAAGTTTTGTCTTTAGCTCGGCGCCTGTGGCTCAACGGGCTAAGGCGCCAGCCACGTACACTTGAGCTGGCGGGTTCGAATCCAGCCTGGGCCTGCCAAACAACAATGATGGCTGCAACCAAAAAGTGGCCGAGCATTGTGGTGGGCACCTGTAGTCCCAGCTACTTGGGAGGCAGAGGCAGGAGACTCACTTGAGCCCAAGAATTGGAGGTTGCTGTGAGCTGTGATGCCACGGCCCTCTATCCAGGGTGACAGCTTGAGGCTTTGTCTCAAAAAAAAAAAAAAAGTTTTGTCTTTGGCCCTGAACTCTGCTCTGAATTCCTATACCCAATGCTTTGTCAACACTTCCACTTAGAAGTTTTACAGATATGCTCAAACTTAACGTGAAAAATGGAACAGTTTCTTCCTTGCATTCCCCCTAACATGTTACCCCCACTTCTCCATCCCACCACCACCCTGCAGTCCTCCCCATCTCAGGACATGGCGACCCCAGACACCTGTGAGTCATCTTGAGTTCCTCCTTCCTCGCCACCCACCCCCATTACAACCCATCAATTCGTCTTTTGCTACATCCTCCAAAATGTCCATTGACTCCATCCACTGTCAGACTGCTACCACCTTGTCCAGACCACTGTCATCTCTGGCACTGCAGCAGATTCATGACATTCTTGCCCATTTCCATTCACAAGGGAGCAAACAGAATTCATTAGCAATCAGATTATGTCAGTTTTCTCCTAAAAACCCTCTTCTCTCATTGCTTCCCATTGCACTTAAAATCCACATTTTTGCCGTGGTTTAACACTCTACGGACTTCTCTCCACTCTTAACCCCATGTATTTCTCTGCCTCAATCACACACTTAAGCCCCACTGGTATCGACTTTAACAAACCAGTTCCTACCTTGGTGCTCTTGTACAAGGACACTCCTTTCACACTCCTCTTTGGTTTTTTATCTGTTAGCCCTTAAGGATGCCTCTTCAGAGAGTTGCTACCTGGTCATCCTACTCAGGTTCTCTCTGGCTATCCTCTGGATGGATGGGACAGTTATTTTCTGTCCTAGCCTCTTATCTATGGGTGTTACAATTGTAATATTACTTGTCCATTCATGGTAGGGACTTGCTTTTGGTCATATCACCTGAAGGTGGCACAGAGCCTGGCACATGGTAGTTGTTAGAATGTGTGTTGAGTAAATAAGGGATAAATAAGTGCTATTTATTAAACAGGGTCAAGAAAATTCCTTTTCTAAAATTTCTTTTTATTGTCATTTTAAAATAAACATGGTGATCATTAAGCAAAGAGGTTTGAAATCTAAAATAGTTCATGTTTCAAATGATTGACCTATAGCTTCAGATGGAAACTGATTTTCCTTGTGAAGCTTCCTTACGAGGTTGCTATCATCTTAAACAGCTTTAATCCATAGTCTAGCAGATGGTTGTGGGTGGATGGTGGCAGAAAATAGGCTTTGTTTTAAGATCCCCCAAAGCTATTTTTCTGCTTATATTTATATGAAATTATCAGTTGTACTCAAGTGTAAGAAAGTCTAGGAGCAGGTTGGATAGCTGCTGGTTTTGTCGTCATGTTGGTGAGCTAGAAATATCACCTCATCGGTGATTGCTGCAAAGTTTATATCTGGGGTCTGTGGCCCACCAGTGTTTCCTTTCCTTCACATCAAGGATCACGTTTCCCCAGTTTTCAGTTACTTAGTGGATTTTCAAAGTTTCAGCTATTTTGGAGGGAGGATGCTTATTCACACCAAAAGCCACGTGAGATGTTTGCCAAAAAATGCAAGCAACATGTATACTCAGCTGTTGATGTTTGACAGCAGTTCTCTTCCTGATGTGTCTGGTCTTGGGGTTAATGTTTCCTCTCTGAACAATTCCATCCTGGCTACTTTTGAGGGTGCTGTTCTCCCTTCTTCCCTCACTGGAAATGAAGTTTGTTTCAGTGTTTATGAATGAAGAACAACCCCATACTCAAAGGCCTTTGCCTTTCTCGAATCTGAGTTGGGGAATGGATTGCACAGAACTGTTATAACTGAGCAAAGATCTCTACCGATCATCTAGTTCATCTGTCATCTGGGACACAGAGAGGCGAAGCAGTTTGTCCAGAGTCAGAGAGCTAGATGGCTCCTCACCTGGGACTGCTCCTAGAAGGATGCCAATTCCCATGGGCTCTCCTTATATAACCTGGCTCCAAAGGGTCATTTGAGTGGTTTTCAGCTTTTATTTTGAGCTTCTAATTTTAAAAGTGTCAGATGGCCATGTTACAAACATTTAGTTGGTTTCTTATATGCTTCCTATAATTAGAAACTCTTCTTAAATACTATATGCCTTGATACTAGTATTTTTAAAATGTTTATTTGCATTTAGGATACTATTTAAGATTATGACATCTGAGTAGAAGTTCATCAAATTACACAATTTTTTTTTTTTTTTTTTTGGGGCCGGGGATGGGTTTGAACCCTCTACCTCTGGTATATGGGGCCTCCATATATATGTACATGTATGTTCTGGATATCTCTATCAATGCAAAGAGAATTTCTTCATTTTTTAAAATAGCTGCAGGAATTCTGTTGTGGGAACATACCAGCCTGGATCCAGCTAGGATCAAATGGCAGGGCTATTTGTAGATCTCTAAGTGTTCACCAAACATCTTTCTAAAAGGAACGTATTAGTGTGCATTCCCCCCAGCAGTGTAGAAGTCTTCCCTTTTCTCTACATCCACGCCAACATCTGTGGTTTTGGGATTTTGTGCTATGGGCTAATCTTACTGGGGTTAGACGATACCTCAAAGTAATTTTGATTTGCATTTCTCTGATAATTAAGGATGATGAGCATTTTTTCCTGTATCTGTAGGCCATGCACCTGTCTTCAGAGAAGTTTCTCTTCAGGTCCCTTGCCTACCCTGAGATGGGATCACTTGTTCTTTTCTTGCTAATACGTTTGAGTTCTCTGTGGATTCTGGTTATTAAACCTTTGTTGGAGGCATAACCTGCAAATATCTTCTCCCATTCTGAGGGCTGTCTGCTCACTTTACTTACTGTGTTCGTGGCTGTGCAGAAGCTTTTTTGATCAGGTCCCAGTAGTGTATTTTTGATGCTGCTTCAATTGCCCAGGGAGCCCTCCTCAGAAAATATTTGCCCAGGCCGATTCTTTCAAGAGTTTTCCCTGCACTTTCTTCTATTTTTATAGTTTCATGTCTTAAGTTCAAATCTTTAATCCAGTGAGAGTCTATCTTAGTTAATGGTGAAAGGTGTGGATCTAATTTCAGTCTTCTACAGGTCACCAGCCTTTTTTTTTTTTTTTTTTTGAGAGAGAGTCTCAAGCTTTCTCCCTGGGTAGAGTGCCATGGCGCCATGGCTCACAGCAACCTCCAACTCTTGGGCTTAAGTGATTCTCTTGCTTCAGCCTCCCAAGTAGCTGGGACTACAGGTGCCTGGCACAACGCCCAGCTATTTTTTGTTGTTGTTGTTGTTGTTGCAGTTGCCATTGTTGTTTTTAGCTGGCCCAGACTGAGTTCAAACTGTCCAGCCTCCATGTATGTGGCTGGTGCCCTACCCACTGAGCTACAGGTACCACCGTATACATAATTCTTGCCTAATAAATATAATTCTGCTCATCTCCTACATGAGTCAGATAACATTAGTAAGCTACAATGTCATGTTATTGATACATTGCTACGTTAGACTAAATGACATGGTCTCTGGGCCTTGGAAAATCATAAGGAAGTAGGTAAAAAAATGTTAAGCTTTATCATTTATTACTAAGAACAAAGAATTTTTGAAGTCCAATTATTTGATTATTTTGTGAGTAAATAACCTGATGTATATTACCAGTATACCCTGAGTTAGAAGCAGGCTCCACTTTTATATGCATTTTAATTATAGAGCTTTAAATGTTAAAATAATATTATCATATTGTATGTCTTACTGTTTGTGGCTATAGTCTTTATCTTTTTGAGCATCAGTAAAAAATTAAGGATTAAGTAGATAAAAATAGCAGGACAATGACCTTTTTTGGCAGCCTTTAGAAACAAAATGGGACCAACCTTGTCATGATCTTACAGCCTTCCTTGTGGTGGAATCACAACATACTAGTTTATTTCTACCAGTGAACTGGAATAGCAAAAGAAAGTAGTATTTGTGTCATCCAATTTTATTAGTTATTAGCCAGGGTAAAGTTTTGTCATGGAGAAAAATTAAACTAATGACTAAAATAATTTGGTGCCATATATAAATTGTTCTTGCTGGAATTTTCTTTCCTGTCCTTTCACTGCTTGCATTCAGCCTCAGAATACCTCAGTCACTTCCCCTTCATAGGAGCAGAGCCCCCTGGTCGATTCCAGGAAGTATTAAGGTTGCCTCTCTAGTGAAGGCCTGCTTCCTTGAGGACAAGTGAAGTTAAGAGTCCTTTTTCCTTCTTGCTATTCCGACTTCTTTGTCTCTTCCTAAGGATTTCTTGCCCCAAACTACTTAAGTCAGGTTCCAGCCTTAACTAGTATATGCATACCTGAAGTAGGCTTTATATCTCCTTGGGGTATAGAAATGCAAAAAACAAACAAACAACCACACACACAAAAAAAACCCTACATTACTCAGGAGTGTGTGACAGGCTATTTGACAGTTCAAAAGAAGCAAATATCTGATGGTCTTTCTGCAGTTCACAAGATCTTGATTTTATTTAGGGTATTGCCATAGGTTAATGGCTGGATTTTGGAATTTAAAAAGTACTAAACTTGGTCTGAATCAGTGATTTGCAAAGGGCTCCTTGGCATCCTAGGGGTTTGAGGTTCTTCCATGAAAGGAAAGGGATAAAAAATGGGTGGTACTCTGGATGTCTGCCTTAGCTAGAGAAGCTCTGCTTGAGCAGTTTTATAAATTGAAACTCTTTTGAAGATATTTTTAAAGATACAAATTTTAAAATTATTGGCACTTCAGCCTCTCACCAAATGAACCCAATTTTTGTGCTTAGGAACCTGGATCACAAATACTATTATAGTTCCTATTAAGCTGATTACTATCACATTTCATTAGATGATTATGGGGTCTCCTCTATCAAAAATATATTTCTACTAATGATAAGTAGTGCCTGGTGGTTAACTAAATTAAAAAGATCAATTGAGGATATTAATAATTTCATGGTTTAATAAGTAAACATAATTTTTTAAAAATTAAGACAAATGTACCACAAATTATACTCTATTAAATCGTTCATACTTATAGTCTGTGAATTAGTAACAACAGGTGGATCCTTGATTCTGTTATGGTCTGTGATAAACGACCAAGTATTTGATTTCCATGAAGCTATTTGAGTCTAGAAATCAATCTAATAATCAATCATATCTGCTACATTTCAGAACTGAAAATAAAGTTTAACCCAACCTAAGTTAGACGTTCAAAGTGAATATCAAATACTTGCTTATATTAGTTTGTAACACACTATGAATGTTTGCTAGTTTTTAAAGGAGAAAATATTATTCCTTTTTATCATTCCATTTTATATTAAGGATATACCAGGTTAGGATTCATTTGCTTTAGTCAGTGAATGTCACTGTAAAACAAAGATTTTCAATCATGTTCATAAATTTTCTCATATTGTAAAATAGTCTTTTTAAAACTTGGAATTTTGTATGATAAATCTTAAAGCCTGTTTGTTTAATTTGGCTGAGAAAAATATTTTATTCCCTCCTTTTTTCTTTCTTTTTTATATCTGTTTAAGTCATGTTAACACTCATCATAATTGAGTATATTCATAGCAGAATCATATAATGTTAGTTTTTTGTGCTATTTTGTAAAACTTTCAATTATAAATTCATTTTATACATTCGAAATAATTTAGCTTTACAAAGAAGTACAGAATGTATTAGGTGAATGTAGTACTTCCAAAAACTGATTTCCACACATCAAAACCTATAGTGGCTGCTACTTTCACTTCTTTAGAGTGACCACATTACTGCATGGACTAAATAGTCATGAATTCATCATCTAGATTTTTCTTTTTAATGATTATCTCCTTTTGGAGGGTAAGTAAGGTATATTCACAACTACTTTTTCAGGATATGAAAAATTCTTTGTAGTTTGGAAAATAAATGATTTTTTAACATAATATTCAAGTACTATCTCCTCTTTTTTTTTTTTTCCTTACTCTGTCACCCTCGATAGAGTACTGTGATATCACAGCTCACAGCAACCTCAAACTCTTAGGCTCAAGCCATCCTTTTGCCTCAGGCTTGACTAGCTGAGGCTACAAGTGCCCACCACAATGCCTGAATAGTTTTTCTATTTTTCTTAGAGATGGTGTCTCGCTCTTGCTCAGGTTGATCTCAAAATCTTGAACTCGATCTATGCACTTGCCTTTGCCTCCCAGAGTGTTAGGATTATAGGCATGAGCTACTGCTCTTGGCACCATTGCCTTATTTGTAAAAACACACCTGTTTTCAATTCATGATTTTCACAGTCATGGAAAGGAAGTAAGAGAAGTAAAATACTGGACATTTCTAAGACTTACATTGCTTGATTTAGGAATATAATTGAGAGTCTGTTTAACTTTTTATTGTAAATCTTCCTTGATTATAGTAGACTATTCAATGTATATTTGTTGGTTGAATTATAGATATTTACAGAGCTTTAACTTTTTGTTTGAATATGATAGTAATATGGAAACTTTTTAAAAATAGTAAGAGAACTAATTGTCTATGTGGAAAACATAAGCACAAATTTACAATAGGTTCATCTTTTTTTTCTTAAATTGTGACATTCTTGTCTACTTTCATACTTAAATTTTATAAATTTTATTTATGGCTTTAAAAAAATTAATAAAGTCCAGTTAAAACAGAAGAATATTAGTATGCTATAAACTTGCCACAAAATATTTTCACTAATACAGGAAATAGGTTGCTTGGAATTTTTCTGCTTTCTGGGTATAGATTAACTCTTTTCAGATTTTGGAGCCTGAAAAGGTAAACCGTGTTGGGCAAAGCAGTCAGAATAATGAAGCATTTTGTTATAATTTCAGATTTTCTATTATAGAACAAGCTACCATTCCTTAGAGGAAACTTGTAAATATGGGTGAGCTAGGAAGATTTTAGATAATCCATTGAACTAGTTGGCAGTCTTAAAAAACTTTGAAAGCTTATCTGTAAGACTTCTTTAACTGCTTTAAAAAAATGTATTACCTGCAGAGACCTGCCAAGATAGTTTCCATGTTCACATAAATATATGTAGAATATGTCAAATTATAGAATCATCACATTTTCAAATAGGAGTGCTTCATTTAATCACTATAGAAAAATAATAGCTTTATATAGTCATGAATAAAATGTTTTTAATTGGATATCTGTAATATACCATATGCAAACTTTGTAAACACTAATTTTAAAATCTGAAATAGAAAGAGCTTGTGCTTGAGAGTCAGAGAAATACTTAGGTTCAAATGCTAGATGTATTACTTCTTTAATCAACTATTTATATTTGGGTAAATTAATCATCCTAACCTCTCTGTAAAAGATTTGTTGTTGTTGTTGTTGTTGTTGTTGTTGGGGATTCATTGAGGGTTCTGTAGAAGATTTTTTAAAGTTAAAACATATGAAAGGCACCTAAACATACCTGGTACATAGTAGGCTTTTAATAAGTAGATGCTGCATTTTACTAACTTCAGTCAATTTTGCTTCAAGTCAAATTTAAAGATGGCTTTCAATATAAGAATTCCTATTTTAGTACCCTTAATTGATGCTCATATAATTTACAATGTTTAAGAATAACAAAATGTTAAAGTCCATAAATTTAGTATATGTAGTGTGATAGTTGGCTTTCAGTAGCCCTTACTTTTCATACATTACTCATTGACTCTCTTAAGCCTCTTTTTGTACACAAAATTTAGTCTTTTATACATGACTAGTTACCAGACTGATTTAGAATTATCACCTGGTTGCACTGCTTGATGCCCTTGTGATAAAGGAACATTAGTCAGACAGTAAGGATCTTATTCTGGCTGTTCTGCCTACGTCATTAGTATTTCTCCATGCCATTAAAGGCCTGATGCTTGCTTATTTACAAGGGGACAGTTATCTCAGAAATGGGTCACCTCACTCGGTGCAGTCTCTCCATTCATCTCCTCTTATACTACCTCACCAATGGGAAATATGGAGCTAGGACTAGACAACAGGTTGGAAACTCTTACCAAGGATTACATGTGCTTGTCAATCATAGTCAATGTAGCCCTCCACCTTTGATTTGGTACTAAATGGAAGAAAAACCCTCTTTCACTGTCATAGACATCTTGTGAGTTCTGAAATTTAAAGATTAAAGGCCAAGTATCTCCAACTACAGTAGAACCTCTATAAGTTGACCACCCAAGGGACTGTAACAAACAGATCAACATACAGACATGGTCAATATAAGGAACTAGGCTTACTGTACTGATACATATATGTGGTACATTTCTGATCTATGAAAATTAGATCAATTTTAGTGTAGGGAGACGGTCAGCTATAAAGGTTCTACAACTATTTTCCCTGACTTATATAGGTGAGTTAAGGAAGGAGCAGTGGCCCAGGGAAGCAGAAATGCCTGATTCTATTCTCTTATTCTTCAGGAACATTGATGCCTCCTCCTGTAGGCATCCACACAGGTCTTACCTACAAGGTCACTAACACCACGAAAGGCAGTATTTGTAGGTAATAAAATTAGAAATATTATAATTTCTAACCCACTTTTTAAAAAATGTGTACGTTTGTTTGTTCAGTGCTCAACTGTGTAACAACACTTTATATGTGGAAGAAAGGGAAATTATTTGCAACAATTTAAAACCCAATATCAGATGTCTTTCAGCTGAATTGTGCTACACATTCAAACAAAATTAATACTTATAGTTCTTAAAGTCTTCTGAAAAATAGATGTAGAAGGAATACTTTTCAAATTCATTTTTTTGAGGCCTACATTACCATGAAAGCTACAGACAAAAACATCATAAGAAAACTGCGGACCAATTTCTCTGATTAATATTGATGTAGAAATCTGCAAAGAAACATTAGCAAATCAAATTCAACACTACATCAGAAAGATTATATATCATTACCAAGTGGGATTTATTGTTGGCATGGAAGGCTGGTTTCACATACACAAATCAACATGTGATATATCACATTAAAACAAAATAAAAAATAAAAACCATGTAATCATCTCACTTGAGGCACAAACAAGCATTTTACAAAATCCAATATTCTTTCCTGATAAAAATTCTCCACAGGTTTGTTATCCTAAAGATAATAAAGGCAATTTAAGGAAAATCCATAGTTAACATGTAATCAATGTAGAAATGCTGAAAATGTTTCCACTAAGCTCTGGCACAGGTAAGGATGCTCACTTTCACCACTTCTATTCAACATAGTATTGAAAGTACTAGCAAGAACAATCAGATAAGAAAAAGAAATAAAAAATATTCAATTCACAAAGGAAGATTTATAATTTGCAGACAAATTACTCTATATCGAAAAAGTATCACATAACAGGCATCAAAAAAAGCCTATAGAACTGGTAAATGAATTCAATAAAGTTTCAGATATCAATCAACATACAAAAATTAGTAACATTTTATTTAATACATGCATATAATGACCTAACTCCCCCCCCCAAAAAATCCCATTTTCAATAGCATAAAATAATACCTAGGAATAAATCTAGCCAAGGAGGTGTAAGATCTGTACATTGAAAACTATAAATGACCAGTGAAAAAAACTGAAGAAGACACACATAAATGTTAAGATATCTCATGGATCAGAAGAGTTAATATTGTTAAAGTGTCTATACTACCCAAAGCAATCTATAGATTCAACTCAATCTCTATCAAAATCCCAATGACATTCTTCACAGAAATAGAAAAATCGATCCTGAGATCCATGTGGAACCATTAAAGACCCTGAATAGCCAAAACTTGTGAGAAAGCAAAACAAAGTTGGAAGCAGCACATTTTCTGATTTAAAATTATATTACAAAGTTGTAGTAATCAAACAGCATGGTACAGGCATAAAAATAGACTAGACCAGTGGAACAGAATAGAGAGCCTAGAAATGAATCTCAACATACATGGTCATCTAATTTTTGACAAGGACATCAGGAGGTCACAATGGAGAAAAGATTGTGTTTTCAGTAAATGGTGCTAGGAAAAACTAGATTTACACATGCAAAAAAAATGAAATTGGACCCTTATATCATGCATAAAAATCACCTCAAGAGTGGATAAAAGATCTAACTATAAAACGAGAAGCTATAAACTAGAAGAGAATATAGGAGGAAAGTGCCTAGACATTGACTGACCATACCAATGATTTTTTTGTTTATCACACCCAACACTCACCCCACAAAAGCAAAAATAAATAAATGAGACTACATCAAACTAACTTCCACAAGGCAAAGGAAGGTCAACAGAATGAAATTCTGTTTCCCCAATTTAGATTGGGAGAAAATATTTGTAAACAACATCTGATGAGGGGTTAATGTCTAAAACTTATTAAAAGAAACTCATGCAACTCAATAGTGGGAAAAAGTCTGATTCAAAAGTGGGCAAAGCACATGAATAGACATTTCTTCAACAAAAAACATAAAAAATAGCCAATAGGGAAAGGAAGAGCAGAGAGAGGGAAGGAGCGAGGGGGGTGGGGTCTTGGTGTGTGCCACACCTTTGGGGGGCAAAACACGATTGTAAGA
>CAUYRH010133642.1:0-30436 GCA_963574655.1 Perodicticus potto
TTCCTCAGGGTGTCCAGAAGCCTCACGCTGTCTCCCTGTGTCCCCAAGGGGAAGTTCCTGGGTAGATCCCGCCTGCCAGAGATGCCTGAAGTCCTCTCTCCCTGGTCTCACCGTGCCCAGCCGCAAGGAAGCTGTTACTCGGCTGCCATCTTGCTCCGCCCTCCGGGCCTTGTAAATTTTGACGCCTGTAGATTTAACTGGTGCTTTCTGACATTGTTTTAACCTCTTTGATCTTTGGTTTTTGTGGCCATCTGGATTTGAGTGAAACAAAAATCTTTTATCTCTCTCCTTCATTGATTTTGATGTTAGCCTTTTATTTGATGTATGGATATCTGGATGAAATCCTCAACCTTAAGTTTGTTTTTGTGATAGTATTTTAACTTGGCCTAGGTCTGTCTAGATCCCTGGAGTCTGTAAATGCATGCATTTCTTAGCTGTACCCTCTAGTCTCTATCTGCTAGAAATCTGAAGGGAAGAGGATGTGGGTTAGAAGAATATTGTCACCAGGAACCTTTCCCTCTTGGAGTGCCTTGGAGAAGAGTATGGGAGAGCAGTGCTTCTCAGGGATCCTCCCGCTAGTCCTACCTCAGCCATCCTTTACCTGTATGATCTTGGGAATATTTTTAACTTTTCCTATATCTCAGTTTTCCCATCCATTTAGAAAAAAAGGACAGTGTTTTTAGCATTTCCTGGCTGGGATCTAAGGAAAGGTGTATCGGCACATCCTTTTTTTTTTTTTTTTGAGACAAAGTCTCACTTTGTTGTCTCCAGTAGAGGGCCTGGCGTCATAGCTCACAGCAACCTCAGACTCTTCGGGTCAAATGACCCCTTGCCTCAGCCTCCCGAATAGCTGCCACAATGCTCGGCTATTTTTAGAGACAGAGTCTCACTCTAGCTCAGGCTGGTCTTGAACACGTGAGCTTAGGCTATCCACTCGCCTTGGCCTTCCAGAGTGCTGAGATTACCGGTGTAAGCTACCATACCCAGCCTGCATGGGGTCTTTTATATATTTTGGCCAGAGGTTAGGTCAGAAGAGGAGGATGTTTGTCTCCTCCTGTCAGCTGTGTGAGTGCGTGAGTGGGCAGTTGATCTCTGTGTGTGTATTTCCAAAGCCATTAGCAAATATTCATTAGGGCCTAATCACTATATGTTGTACATCCACTATTGGAGATACTTAGGAATACAAAACTTGACAACTCTCTTAAGAAATTGCGTCGATTTGAGCAAAAGTGGCTCTATCAGCTCCCTGGAGAATTGGTTGATTCCAGGATTGTGGAAGGGAAAATAAAAAAGATAGGGACATGTGAAAAAGACACAGAAGCTAGGGTGGTGCCTGTGGCTCAAAGGAGTAAGGCGCCAGCCCTACATCCGGAGGTGGTGGGTTCAAACACAGCCCCGGCCAAAAAAAAAGAAAAGACACAGAAGCCAACCTGAAAGAGCTCTCAATAACCAAAGCTGGAACAATTTGAACTAAATAAGTAACAATAGTATTGGGTTATAAACCAAAGAATAAAATAAATATCTATGAGTTCACAATACGAATGACTAAATAAATAAATGGGGGAGAACAGGTAGCTCTTTCTTGCAGAAGAATTCCAATTAATAAATGTGGAAAGAATGATGGGAATAAAAAAATCACCTTTAGCATACCACAGTAATAAGTGCTGTAGCAAGCTGCTAGTGAAGAATAAAATTAGTGAGTGAAAGTTTAAGGAGAAGTGGAATATTTGCATGGCCTCAAAATATCTCCCATAAAATATTTATTAATTACTATGCTGCTTCCAACCCATTTCCACATATTCTTTGGTAGTTCTTTCTCCAGGAGATTAAATTACAGGAGGAATTTAATTCCCTTCCCTTTAATTGTAGACTAGATAGAAAAATAATTGTATAGTGGAAAAACCTGGCAGACACTAGTATTACTGGGTGATCAAGGTTAACATCACCAATATGATGTGATGAGAAGGACCCTTCACCTCTTGTATTCTTTCCCCCAATCCATAATAGTCTCTAATCACAAGAAAACATAAACTCCACTGAAGAACATTTTACAGAATACCTGATAGTGTATTTTAAAAGTGTCAGGGCCATGAAAGACAAGGAAAGACTAAGAGACTGTCATAAGATTGACTACTAAAGGGAGGCAACAACTAAATACAGTGTAAGATCCTGAAACAGAAAAAGAATGTTACTGTAAAAACTGGGGCAATCTCAGCAGTCTGTAGTTTAGTTAAGAATATTGTACCAGTGTGGGGCCATACCAGCAATGGCTCACTCCTGTAAATCTTAGCACTCTGGAGGGCCGAGGCAAGTGGATTGCTTGAGCTCAGAGGTCCAGACCATCCTGAGCAAGAGCAAGACCCTGTCTCTAAAACTAGCTGGGTGTTGTAGTGGGCACTTAAAGTCCCAGCTACATGGGAGACTGAAGCAAGAGGATCATTTGAGACCAAGAGTTTGAGGTTGTTGTGAGCTATGATGCCACAGCAGTCCACTGAGGGCAACAAAGTGAGGCTGTCTCAAAAAAAAAAAACAACTTGGTATCAATGTTCATTCTTTTTTTTTTTTTTTTTTAATATGGAATGCTTTATGAATTTGCATGTCATCCTTGCACAGGAGCTATGCTAATCTTCTCTGTATCATTCTAATTTTAGTACACGTATTACTGGAATGAGCACTAATTTGTTAAGTTTTGATCAATGTACAATCATACTTCTTAGTTTATGTGGAGGATTGGTTGCGGGACCCCTGCATGTACCAAAATCTGCACAAACTGAAGCCCCAAAGTTGGCTCTGAGGAACCCACGTGTATGAAAAGCTGACCTTCTGCTTACGAGGGTTTTACATCCTACAAATATTGTATTGTGTTTGGTTAAAAAAAATCTGAATATAATTGGACTTACATAGTTCAAACCTGGTTGTTCAAGGGACAATTGTACTGTGCTTTTGTAAGATGTTAACATAAGAGGAAGATGTGTGAAAGAGATATGGGAATTCTTTGTGCTATATTTGCAACTTTTCTGTAAGTCTAATATTAGTTCAAAATAAAAAGTAAACAAGCAAAGGCCCTATTGGATAGTAGCTCTGGAGTTGAGGTCCCTGGGCTCAAATCTTGGCTGTGCCACCCACCTTTTGGGAAATATAAAACAACTTTGTTAATTGCTTTGCTTTAGTTCTCTCATGTATTAATAGAACTCATATAAGGTTGTATGAGGATTAAATGAGGTAATGCATATAAAGAAGAGTGGCTGAACACAGTAATGTGAGGGTTAATATTATGACTATTTATACAGAGGAAGTCTAGCCTCCTTTTAGGTACTCAGCCATTTTACCATAGATATATGTAGTTAGTGCTCAAGGAGTCTGGAGGAGGAGGAGATGGTGATGGGGTAGAGTGGTCTGGAGGCCCCTTCCTCCACCACCTTTAGGAAGTGGGGCCCTGCTTTGAAGAAGGCCAGAGATTCAGATAGCTGATAGAAGATTGGTGTGGAGCAGGTGAGGAACAGCTAAGGGTAAATGTTAAGAAGCTAAAATGGAAAGACCTCAGTGGAGGTGGGATTAGTAAAATTGGCTAGTACCAGATTATTATGGGATTAGATACTGACTTGATACTTTTAAGACTTTATCTCTAGGCCTGAGAGAAAGAGGAGAGACAATTCAAACAATTCAGAAAACCGTTGCACTTCTAACAAGATTGTAGTTGTAGTTTTGAGTATTTATCATTGAGAAGATATATTATGATAGAGTGATTGTGAACTCAGAACCCCCTGAAATAAATGTGTTCTATTAAATATGGTAGCTTCTCTGTACTTTTGGGACATTGTAATACATTATTCTATGAGGAATTTATTCTGCCTTCTACCAGTACTGGGTTTATGAAGGCATTTGCTTACCCTTTATAATAACACTGTGATCCCTGGGCAAGGTTACTACTTTCAGTGTGCAAACATACTTTGACTTCAGAGCCTTGTCTTTTGGGCTGACTTCTACGACAGGGGGAATGTATTTCTTTTCTTTCTTTCTTTTCTTTTTTTTTTTTGAGACAGAGTCTCACTTTGTCACCCTCGGTAGAGTGCTATGGCATCACAGCTAAAAGTAACCTCAGACTCTTGGGCTCAAGGGATTCTCTTGCCTCAGCCTCCCAAGTACCTGGGACTACAGGCACCTGCCACAACGCCTGGCTATTTTTAGAGGTGGGGTTTTACTCTTGCTCAGGCTGGTCTCGAACTTGTGAGCTCAGGCATTGCACCCACCTCGGCTTCCCAAAGTGCTGCGATTACAAAGTGTGAGCTTAGCCTATTTCTTTTATTAGTGAAAAAATTGTTGAAGTATAATTTACATATAGTTGAGTGCATAGATATTAAGTGTGCAGATCAATGTATTTTTAACTACATATATGTCTGTATAATCATCATGAAAATAACAATTCCAGTGACCCAAAAGGCTCTTCTTTGTCACCTTTCAGCCAAAAATGGCCTCTTTGAGGATCTGCCCTCTATTGCCATAGATTTTTGCTTGGGAACTTGTTTTTCTCCACTGTACACCCAGGGTCATGCAGTACACGGGGAGAAGGGAAGGGTCTGTCTGTGCCAAATATTATACCAGACACATTCCCAGACTTAAAATAAATTCTACCATAAAACCACAGGCCTAGGCTTACGTAATTTGTCCAAACTCAGTCCCGTCTTTTGGGATCCAGAGTTGAAGTTTTTTGTCCATTGTACCATGTTCTGTGTCTTCAACTGACAATTGCCATAATTATCATTTATCATTAATGAAAAAGCATCTTAGACTCATCAGTAGTTCAGTGGTTAAAGACCAGCAGTTAACATTTAAATGGTCAGAAGATTTTAGCATAACTCTTTTGGGAGGTAGGAAGAGTTGTGTTGATTTGGAACTGAAGGGTAATGGCAATTTCTTGGTTTAATGAATGCCTTGTTGGACGGTGGCTGCCTGTGGCTGAAAGGAGTAGGGTGCCGGCCCCATATGCCGGAAGTGGCGGGTTCAAACCCAGCCCCGGCCAAAAACCGCAAAAAAAAAAGAAAGAAAAATGACTGCCTTGTTTATGCCAGACCATGTGCTGACTAGGGGAGTTACAGAGAGAAAGGAAATCTCAATTCCAGCCTCCTGATTTTCTGATGGGGGAGATAGTGTGAGGAGTGCTATGAAACAGTGGGATGCTGGAGCATAAGAGGAAATAAGGGAAATGTTCCTCCTAGAAGAGTTGAGGTCTAAGTAAGTATTAGAACTAATAGGCAAAGAAGAGGGAAAGTTAGAGTTGTTGTAAGCTGGAGAGAAGGTACAGTTGTAGGGTGTGTGCAAAGAATTGGATGTCTGAAGAGTGTGGCACCTTTAGACAATTGCAGGTGACTGGTGTGTAGGAGGGAATTGCCCATGCTAAGGAGTTGGATTTTACACTGAAGTTAAGGATGGATTTGCAATTTAGGAAAATCAGTTCACATTTTTGGGAAATGGATCAGAGGGGTTGAGGTTGATTAGGAGTAGAAGATGACTAGGTAGTACCATTGGGTTTGAAGACAAGCCAAATTGGACTTGTGGAAGGAGGTGGAATCCCAGAACCAACAGGATTTAGTGAACGTTGATTTGCAATTGTAAGGTTGAGCTCTCCTATGACTTTTTATCTAAATGTGGCATTACATTGTAAAATGGGAGAGTGGGGTTTTGTAGAAGGATTGGAATTTTTTTTTTTTTTTTTTTTTGAGACAGAGCCTCAAGCTGTCACCCTAGATATAGTGCTGTGACATCACAGCTCACAGCAACCTCCAATTCCTGGGCTCAAGCGAGTCTCCTGCCTCTTCCTCCCAAGTAGCTGGGACTACAGGCGCCCGCCACAACGCCCGGCCATTTTTTGGTTGTAGCCGTCATTGTTGTTTGGCGGGCCTGGGCTGGATGCAAACCTGCCAGCTCAGGTGTACGTGGCTGATGCTTTGAGCCACAGGCACCGAGCCAAGGATTGGAATTTTTGTAATTCTTAATGGAAATGAACAACTTTTCTCCCTCTTTAGTGTAAGGGCAGTATTTGCTTTAGAACAGCCCCATTACTCATTTTGGTGCACATAGGAGTTTGTAGATGAAAGGCTAGAGTTGTATGATAACTTTTTTTTTTTTTTTTTGAGCAGACCCATAAATCAGTCTAGTTTGTTTTAATCTTCTGTTGTTTATCACAGTGAAAGCTAAATCTCTAAGCGATCCCACAGAGAAGACCTTGAACTAAGTGGGAACTAGTGATACTGAAAGAAGAAAACTCCTTTCAGGATTTATGTAGTTACTTAGTGACAAGTATGCAGAAAGCCAGATCAGCACTATTTGTGAAATCGAGTATAGTTAATTTGTTTAGTTTATTTATTTATTTTTTTTGAGACAGAGCCTCGAGCTGTCACCCTGGATAGAGTGCTGTGGCATCACAGCTCACAGCAACCTCCAATTCCTGGGCTCAAGCGAGTCTCCTGCCTCAGCTTCCCAAGTAGCTGGGACTACAGGCACCCGCCACAACGCCCGGCCATTTTTTGGTTGCAGCCGTCATTGTTGTTTGGCAGGCCCAGGCTGGATTGGAACCTGCCAGCTCAGGTGTATGTGGCTGGCACCTTAGCCCATTGAGCCACAGGCGCCGAGCCTGGAGTATAGTTTAGATTTGAAGAGTTTTATAAAGTTTAAAGCCCTCCCTGTCTTTGCTTTGACTTGTGCTCTGCTGAAATAAGCTCCTTCTGTGTGCACAGGGTAAGTAACGGGGTAATCTTTAAACCAGCAAGGCTATTACTTAGGTACTTCAGGTTTCCTCATCTTGAGAGTCCTGGACAGTGGCTCTGAGAATGCTCATGAAGCTCTAGGACTGTGTGCACAAGACTGAAAACTAGAAAAGGGCAAAACAAGCTCTTAGGACTTTGTGATTGGTAATGTCTGGAATCTGAACCCTGAGTGGTCTTTACAAAACCCAAACTATACCTTATATGCTGAGAGAGCTCTTTTCTTTCCAGCCAGCCAAAATTTAGTTATCTGCCTATGCAACTCCAAATTTCTAGTAACTATAAATTCTTGACAGTTTCAAATGACGGATGGTGGTATGTGGGGTGGAAAATCCTTATTCAGATGACTAGAGGAACAATGGCAGTAGCTATCGTCATACAGAATAAAACTATAAGATATACCATTTCTTGCCCCTGGAATCTCTATGTGGTGTTCTGAGCCACCGTGAGCTCTGGCTATTCTAGTTTCTGGTTGTGCTTGGGAACTATTAATGTTTTTCGCGATAACACAAGTTTTTGTTTTGCTAGGGTTGTTCATTTCAGCTTTAAGTTGTAAGTAAACAAGCATAACTAAACAATTTATGGAACCTGAGCATGTGTGACTTCAGTGTTGTGATGAAATCATACACTTCATAATTTGACACCTTTAGTGATATGCATGATCATTATTGTACTGCATGGTAATTAGATAAGCAGTTCATATAAATAACTGTAATAAGTATCATTTATACATGGGCAAGACAGATTTTTACAGTTTCTTTTTTATTCATTTGTTGGTTCTCCAGCATTTCTTTCTTTTTTTTTTTCTTTTTTTTGAGACAGAGTCTCATTATGTCACCCTCAGTAGAGTGCTGTAGCATCACAGCTCACAGCAACCTTGAACTCTTGGGCTTAAGTGATTCTTTGGTCTCAGCCTCCCAAGTAGTTGGGACTACAGGCACCCGCCACAACACCCAGCTATTTTTTGTTGTTATTAGTTGTCATTGTTGTTTAGCAGGCCTCTGCCAGGTTCAAACCCACCAGCCCTGGTGTATATGGCGCCCTGACCACTGACCTATAGGTGCCGAGCCTTGAGTGACATTTTTGACCTTCTTTTGTATATCTGTGTGGCATGCAGTGATAGGGGGTACAATGTTTGGTGATTAGATGTGGAATCTTTTAGTGTGGCCTTACTGACTGTGTGTGTATTGCCTATTTTTATTGTGTTAACCTGACACATGATTTGGTTCCTTAAGGTTAGGTTTTCTTTCCCATACTTCATGAGAGCCATCAACTTCTACAGAAGTGAGCTTTATCCTTTCTTCCAACATTTGTTGAGTTTCTGCTTTGTGTTAGGCCCTTTGCTAGGAGCCAGGCACAGAAAGATGTCAAATATCCTGACTTTAAATGGTACCTCTTTAATTTTATTTAGCTTCACTGTCCCTGTAAATGGAAGAAGGTTATTCATGTGCCCACAATACAGATGAGTAGTCACTGAGAGATGTACAGGCTTGTGTAAGGTTATACATCATAATAGTGACTGAGCTGATGCTGTAGTCTTTTAAACCCCGCAACTATTCACTAGGTAGGAAAGACTAACTGAAATATGAAATAGTTTTTGAATCTAAAACTAATCAATTGGCTCAGCGCCTGTGGCTCAATAGGCTAAGGTGCCAGCCACGTACACCTGAGCTGGCAGGTTCGACCAGCCTGGGCCTGCCAAACAACGATGACGCCTGCAACCAAAAAATGGCCAGGCATTGTGGCGAGCGCCTGTAGTCCCAGCTACTTGGGAGGCAGAGGCAAGAGACTCGCTTGAGCCCAGAAATTGGAGGTTGCTGTGAGCTGTGATGCCACGGCACTCTATCCACGGTGACAGCTTGAGGCTCTGTCTCAAAAAATAAATAAATAAATAAATAAATAAAACTAATCAATCGGCAAGCATGGCATCTATCAAGAGAAGTTTATGGAAACATTTTAAATATTCATGCAAATGATTCTTAGCCTGGACTACTTTATGAAAAATAAAAATCATTGATATCAGATAATTAAAAACATCAGAATTTGGACAATATTAATTAAGGAGTCATAGTTTGCCCTATAAAAATACCATAGTAAATCACCCTAATGAGTCTAGAAGTCATCACCATTTGACTTATATAGTGTTTTCAGGAAGACACGATTCAGTGCATTTTTAAATTGATTTGGAAGGTAGTAAGGTATTTCTAAGGGTGAGAGAAGGAGACAGTTTTGAAAATTCTGTTATTCAATACTGAGCTGGCCAGAATAGGGGAAATAGAGGTAAGGTAATATATTAGTCCATTTTCTTATGTGCTTAAAATCCACCAAGGCCCAGTAACCATTTTAGGTTTTTTTAAAAAAGTAAAATAGGCCAGGCATAGTGGCTCATGCCTGTAACCCCAGCACTCTGGGAGGTGGAAGTGGGAGGATTGCTTGGGGTCAGGTGTTTGAGACCATCCTGAGAACAACTGCAAAACCCTATCTCTACTAAAAATAGAAAATCAGCTGGGTGTTGTGGCAGTTATCTGTAGTCTCAACTGCTCAGAAGGCTGAGACAGGAAGATTGCTTGAACCCAGGAGTTTGAGGTTGTTGTGAGCTAGGCTGAGGCCGTGGCACTTTATCCTGGGCAACACAGGGAGACTCTATCTCAACATAAATAAAAGTCCTGTGAACTCTCTGTGTTATTGACTCTTTAGTTTCTGAAGACTTTAGAAGGAAAATTTCCCCATGAGTAGAGAAGAGCATTAACATTGTACTGTGGACACCTAAAACAATTTTTGTTGGACATAGCCCAGTGCAAAAGGCTCTGAATTTGGGAGAAAAGTAGTGCTAGAATTATTTCTTCCTGGTGAGGACTTCTGGGAGCAGCAGTGAGAGGGCAGAGATGATCTGACATGATGAAAGATTGTGGACTTTGAGGCCTTGTGAGACCATTTTGAACTAAGATGATTTGTTTTATGACCTTTGGCAAATTGTATTAATGTATCTGTTTTTATCAGGTGTAAAATAAGGTTATATTTTATTCTAAAATGAAATTTTAGGATATCATGTAAATAGACGATCCTTTTTTTTGCGGTTTTTGGCCAGGGCTGGGTTTGAACCTACCCTACTCCTTTGAGCCACAGGCACTGCCCAGAAGATCTTTTTTGTAGTAGGAAGTATTAGCACTTCGTGTACATTAATTTCTAGAGTCATCTTAGCTCTGTCTATCTCATGGGACTATAAATTCTGTAAGCGCCAAGGCCATGTTTGTTTTGCTTACTATGTATCCCTGTCCCTATGTCAGTGCCTGAGCTTAGTTAGGTCCTCAGATACCTGGTGGGTGAAAGAGTCTCTGTAATTAGTATCACGACTGTAAGGAAAAAATGTAGACATACTGTTTATAAGCTGTTAACATCTTGGAGTTTCAGGCCTATGTTGTCTTTTTGTTGTTGCTGTTAACAAGTTACAGTTTGGATTTTTTTTTTTTTGTAGAGACAGAGTTTCATTTTATAGCCCTCGGTAGAGTGCGTGGCATCATAGCTCACAGCAACCTCCAACTCCTGGGCTTACGTGATTCTCTTGCCTCAGCCTCCCAAGTAGCAGTTTGGACTTTTATATTGCCAAGATTTCCAGAAGCTTTCTTTTACTTCAACTTGATTCACGAAACGTAATAACAAAGTGAAATAAAGGCTCATTGTGTTTTTGTTTTGAGGTGGACCAGCATGTTCTTAAAGCCCTGATCTCTGAGTCACTCTGTTGTTTAGGGTTCGCTGCTACTTCAAGGCAGAGCTGGTTCTCTAGTCCCATTTTCTCAGAGAAGGTAATTGGTTCCCGATCAGAGCTGTTTTCCTTGTAGCCAGTTAAAAGCCTCTGAAGAATTTGGGAGTAAAGAGGCATCATGTTTGTATCTTGTTAACAGACTGAGGGAAGTGGATGGAGATTTGTGAAAGGATGAGACCAAAATCTCAATTACAGTACACTTTTCAACAAATATTGCTGAATTGGAATTAGAATATTCATAAAGAAGAAAATGAAATTACTTTGGATTGAGACTGCTGCTGCCTTTGTGTTCTCAATGGAACCTGCTATGGAAGAAAAATTAGACAAAATGTTCTCTATAAAGCCTCTATTTTAGGAAGAATGATTCAGAGAGGAACCTAAGTCCAAGAAGTTTTCATCAACAAATAAAAACTGAATTTCCAGGTTTGCCAGATGTCTTATTTTAAAGACATTTTCCTCATTTGGTTTCTTGCAAAAGTATTCTTTTTGCCTCTGAAATATGCTGTGCCCCATTTAACTTAAAAATAAAAGTTTTAGAATGTTTAGAGTCCCATCTGCAAAGGGTTTGTAATTCCTTGTAGTTCAGCAGGGAATTACATTGCATAAAAATAAGGCAACATCCCCCCACACACACACATTATTGGACTACAGAGTTTTGGGAAATTTCCGTAAGTTATTTAGTATACTCTAGCTTGGTCTTACACTCAGCATTTATTGAGCACCTCCTATAAACAAAGGAGGTGTTATACTCTAAGGCAGCAGCAATGTGCCTTAAGGTGGTTGTCCTCAAGTTCTACCTTGTAGTCATTCTACCTTAAGTGGTGTAATAGAGTAGACTGGCTAATGTTTAGGGGAGGGCTTGTCCTTTTTACAGTTAAAAGACATAGGTTCTTCTAATGGGCATTTTCTTTCGGGGGCAACATAAACATCCCTACCCTATCCTTTTTCGTCTACCATTAACCCTCTCCCAGCATCTTTTATAGGCCTCCATGGGTTTGTACTCTGGCAAGGGAAGAGCTGGGGGAGAATAAGGAAGTGGGCTTGAAGAAGCTAGTCCCAGCAACCTGCTGGCAGCTTTTCCTCTCCCCCAGGCTGAGCTACCAGTGGAGAAATGGAACAGGCCCTTGTGTGAGTGGAGAGACTCTTCCTGTGTGGTTTGTGGAGAGGCAGATTTGACTGGAGATACCATTATGTATCAGTTTTCTTTTCTTTTCTTTTTTTTGAGGGGGAGGGACAGAGTCTCACTTCGTCGCCCTTGGTAGAGTGCTGTGGTGTCATAACTTATAGCAACCTCAAACTCTTGGGCTCAAGAGATCCTCTTGCCTCAGTTTTTCATTTTTAGTAGACGGGGTCTCACTCTTCCTCAGGCTGGTCTTGAACTCCTGAGCTCAAGTGATCCACCTGCCTCGGCCTCCCAGAGAGCTAGGATTACAGGAGTGAATCACTACTCCCAGCTCTTTGGCACTTTTCATGTTAATGACCTCTTCTCAAATCCAACCAAGCTCCACTACTTTCCAGTGTTCCAAATTACCTATCAAAATTCCTATAGCCATTATGTAGCTAGATCCAACTTGGTGTTAGAAAACTAGTTTTTGTAAAGAGAATTTACATTAAAGTGCAAATGAAATTGTATTCTGCCCTGTACTCTATCTGTTAAATTAATCATAAAATCATGGGAAACTACGTTTTTGAATAGAGGTTGTTTGCTTTCTTTCAACTAGGAAGAGAGAAAGGGATGTCCTGTCCCTATAGAATCAGCTACTGACTACTCTGTATTTCCTCCTTGCTTACTGGCACTTCTCTGACACTTCTAAGGCTGTCTTGCTGAGAGAATTACAGGTGTTTCCCTTCTGGCCAAGGTCACAATACCTGGGAAGGTGGAGTTGTGGGTAGGGGTTGATAAGCAACTTCTAGAACCCCTGGATTGTACAGTGCCTAGAGAATGGAAGAGGCTATCTCTCATTACCAATTGTCTTCCTCCTACCTGGTAGCACACACATAGCCTCTTCCTAAAGAGCCTTGCCTTTCCCCCGTAGGTTTTTAATTATTTGGGTTTTTTTTTTTGCCTCTGTGCCTCATTCCACTCTCGCTGCTGTTCATCCCCCACTTGTTCCTTCTAGATACTGAGTTTAGCCATATTGAAGTCAAAGCATTGAGACTTTGTGGGTGTGGAATGCCTTCTGGTTGAAACCAAAGGTTGTAGAATTTCATGCAGATACAGACTGGTGATTCCATTGTAAAGGCTGGTGTGACTTTGGAGAGGCATCATTGCATGTAGTGGTTAGAAGTATGGGTTCTAGCCCGGTGCCTGTAGCTCAGTGGTGAGGGCGCCGGCTACATGCACGAGGGCTAGTGGGTTTGAACCTGGCCCAGGCCTGCTAAACAATAATGACTACAACAATAACAACAAAAATAGCTGGGCATTGTGGTGGGCACCTGTAGTTCCAGCTACTTGGGAGGGTGAGGCAAGAGAATTGCTTAGGCCCAAGAGTTTGAGGTTGCTGTGAGCTGTGATGCCACAGCACTCTACTGAGGGTGACATAGTGAGACTCTGACTCAAAACAACAACAAAAAGTATGGGTTCTGGGCTGGGTACAGTGGCTCATGCCTGTAATGCTAGCATTCTGGGAGGCTAAGATGGGTGGATTGCTTGAGCTCAGGAGTTCAGGACCAGCCTGAGCAAGAGTGAGACCCTATCTCTACTAAAAATAGAAAAATTAGCTGAATGCTGTGGCCGGCACCTCCTAGTCTCTTTCCTTAGCCTCCTTCCTGAGGAGGAAGGCTAAGGAAAGAGACTCACTTGAGCTCAAGAGTTTAAGGTTGATGTGAGCTAGGATGATGCCATGGCACTCTACCCAGGGTTATGGAGTGAGACTCTGTCTCACAAAAAATAAAAAAAATGTATGGGTTCTGGAGCCAGTTGGTCTAGGTTCAAATACTAGCCCTCTGCTTTTTAGTAAGTTATTTAGCTACAGTTTTCTCACTTCTCAAATGGGGTGACAATAGTCTCTACCTTACATAGTCACTGTGCGGATCAAAGAAGATACTCCACATTAACATGTTCCCAACCTGCTCCTGGCACATGATACGTGCTTACTAAATGTTAGCTTTATAACTATTGTAGGAGGTGAACCTACAGGGCTATTAAATGGCTGTTAGCAAGCTCATCCCTAATGCACTTCTGTGCATTCTATACAGAAAATTAAGAGAAGGAAAAGAAGGCAGCAAAAGGTATCTCAGTATCAGTTCTATAAAAAGCCATCACATTTAGCGTGTTGTCTCCATATATCCTTAAAGATGATCTCTAGGGCGGCACCTGTGGCCAACAAGTAGGGCGCTGGCCCCATGTACCAAAGGTGGCGGGTTCAAACCCAGCCTCGGCCAAACTGCAAAACAGAAAAATAGCCGGGCATTGTGGTGGGCGCCTGTAGTCCCAGCTACTTGGGAGGCTGAGGCAAGAGAATTGGCTAAGCCCAGGAGTTGGAGGTTGCTGTGAGCTGTGTGATGCCACTGCGCTCTACTGAGGGTGATAAAGTGAGACTCTGTCTCTGTGGAAAAAAAAAAAAAAAAAAAAGATGATCTCTAAATCTATTTCCTGAGTTTTATAGTTTCATTAAAAGTATTCTGTTGCCTACTGATTTGGAAGTAAAAAGCTGACTACAGGCATGAACATTTGTTTTTATTTTATAGAATACCATGTAACTAGAGCATATTGAATATGAATTTGACTGGTTACTGTTAGGTTTTGAGCTGTATGTACACATTAAAAACTTGGTCCTGAATAAGTGTTAGTTATGGTTGGTAAGCTATAATGTTTCTAGTTGGGAAAGTTGGAAAGTAGTCCCTTGTAAAGGTTCCTTCTGGAAACTTCTTTCTTTTTCTTTTTTTTTTTTTTTTGAGACAGAGCCTTGAGCTGTCACCCTGGATAGAGTGCTGTGGCATCAGAGCTCACAGCAACCTCCAATTCCTGGGCTCAAGCGAGTCTCTTGCCTCTGCCTCCCAAGTAGCTGGGACTACAGGCGCCCGCCACAACGCCCTGCCATTTTTTGGTTGTAGCCGTCATTGTTGTTTGGCGGGTCCGGGCTGGATTGGAACCCGCCAGCTCAGGTGTACGTGACTGGCGCCTTAGCCCATTGAGCCATAGGCGCCGAGCCTGGAGACTTATTTCTAAGAGAAAATTAAATACTGACTTAGAACACCTTTTCAAGATGATGGTTTACCTCGAGTCCAAACTCCTTACTGTGTCTTTGAGGCTTTTGCAGTCTGGCTCACTTCTTTTTCTTCGTTGCTATTAGCTTTGCACCTGATGCTTCAATGTTATTTAATCTAACAAATATTAAGTGCCTTCTTTGTACCTGCTATTTGCAATTCTTCTGAACCTGGGCCCTACTCTTCCTTCCATCTAGACCTCTGCACATACCTTTGTGATTACAAAACTTCCAGTGCTTTGACATTTCACAGCATCTAGCCTCATCTTAAAAAAGGCAATAGGTAGTAGCTAAGCACCTAGTAATGGAATCATGCTGTGTAGATTCAAATCTCAGATTTGCCGCTTGTTAGCAGTATGATCTTCGGGAAATTTCCTTAACGGTTTTTTTTTTTCTTTGAGACAGAGTCTTACTGTCACCTGGGTGGAGCGCCATGGCATTATAGCTTACAGCAACCTTATTCTCTCGGGCTTCAGCAATCCTTTTGCCTCAGCCTCCCAAGTAGCTGGGACTACAGGTGCCCACCATAATGCTTGGCTAGTTTTTCTATTTTTAGGAGAGACAAGGTCTCCCTCTTATTCAGGCTGGTCTCAAGCTCCTGAGCTCAAGAAATCCACCTGCTTCAGCCTCCCAGGGTGCATAAGCCACTGCACCTGGCCTACTCTTTTTTTTTTTTTTTTTTTTTGAGACAGAGTCTCAAGCTGTTGCCCTGGGTAGAGTGCTATGGCATCACAGTTCATAGCAACCTCAAACTCCTAGGCTTAAGCAATTCTCTTGCCTCAGCCTTTCAAGTAGCTCAGACTACAGGTGCCCGCCACAACACTCATCTATTTTTGTTGTTGTTGTTGTTGTTGCAGCTGTCATTGTTTTAGCTGGCCCAGATCAGATTTAAACCCACCAGCCTCGGTATATGTGGTGGGTGCTCTACCCACTGAGCTATGAGCGCTGCCCCGGCCTACTCTTCATCTCTTTGTCTCATCTGTAACGTGGCAGTATGATAGTAGCTGTATTACGGTATAGTTCTGAGAATTAAAAGAGTATTCCACAAGTGCACTTAGCACATAGTAGTTTCCCAACAACTACTGATTAGCTATCATTATCATTTTTGTATGTCCCTTCCTGCAGGAAATCTTGCCAATTCTGTTTGTAAGGGCCCTTCTTATAATACTCCCAGAGCCTGTTCTGTAACCCCTGCCATTCCATTTACTATGCTGTATTGTAATTTCCTGTTTGCTTGGTCCTATCTACTTGTTGATGACAAGCTCCTTGAAAGTAGAGAAGGCCCTTTTTTGGCTACAATCATAAAGGTCTGACAATTAAGTTCATAAACTCCCCTAGAAAACGTGCTGTGTACCTTACTGCTGAATATCAGTGTGGTCACTTTCCAAGCACTCCCCTTGGGAGGCTATACACCAGTGCCAGTGCCTAGTCCATCCTTCAAAGCAATCTTGAACTTTTTTTTTGGAATGACCATCAGACCTGTCATTGTATTACACTTTGCGTCCTGAATGTCATGAAAATGTCTTCCTTTCAATATTTCCTTTATCTTTGGATAAAGAAAAAAGTCATTGAGGACCAGATCAGGTGAGTAGGGAGGGTGTTCCAATACAGTTATTTCTTTACTGGCTAAAAACTTCCTCACAGACAGTCAATTCGAGCTGGTACATTGTCATGATGCAAGAGCCATGTCTTGTTGGCCAAGATCTTCAATTAAGATTTTCCTGTTTGGTTGGCTGTGGTGGCTCGCACCTATAATCTTAGCACTCTGGGAGGCTGAGGGGTGTGTATTACTTGAGCTCATGAGTTTGAGACCGTCCTGAGCAAGAGCAAGACCACGTCTCTACTTAGAAATAGAAAAAAAAAAAAACTTCTCAGGCATAGGGATGCATACCTATAGTCCTAGCTACTTGAGAGGCTGAGGCAAGATGATTGCTGAAGCCCAAGAGTTTGAGGTTGCTGTAAGCTATAATGCCATGGCACTCTACCCAGGGTGACAAAGTGAGACTCTGTCTCAAAAGAAAAAAAGGAATTTCCTGTTTCTCTATCAATGTTTAGTTGGCCTGCTATGCTTCTCGCAGTTACCCAATGATTTTGACGCATAGTTTGATGAATTTTTGCAATGTTTTCATCAGTTTTGCTTGCTATTGGCCATCCTGACTTCTCTTTGTCAATGACACTTTTTTTCTCCCCTCGGAAAAATGTTTAATCCATTTGTACACTGAGGGTTTTTTCATGGAATTATCCCTATACACTTGGGATAACCATGTCCTTGATTTCACTTCCACTCTATCCAAGTTTAACAAGAAATTTAATGTATGTTTGTTGCTCTAATTCAAGCTCTAACATACTTGTGATAGCACACAAAGACGTGCAACAATAATGAATGTCAGTCAGCAAAACACCACACCTTGGCACGAGCACAACTTTAAGATACTGCTGTACTGAGGTTAGGAAATCTTACTGAGTTGTTTGTACTGTGCTGCCAGCATAAGCTTATGGTGGCAAGTTTGTGAACTTACTTGTCAGACCTTGTATCCCCATTACCTGGTAGCCTTTTTTTTTTTTTTTTTTTTTGGTAGAGACAAAGTCTCACTTTATCACCCTAGGTAGAGTACCATGGCATCACACAGCTCACAGCAACCTCCAGCTCCTGGGCTTAGGCGATTCTCCTGCCTCAGCCTCCTGAGTAGCTAGGACTCCAGGCACACACCACAACGCCCAGCTATTTTTTTGTTGCAATTTGGCCGGGGCTGGGTTTGAACCCGCCATCCTTGTTATATGGGGCCGGCACCCTACCCACTGAGCCACAGGTGCCGCCCTACATGGTAGGCTTTGTTTCCTTTCTCCTCTCACTTGAAGATTTAGAGCAGGTGTTTTTTTTGTGTGTGTGTGTGTAAGCATTCTCAATCAAATTCCTATTGATTTATTGATGTGTGCTTGCCTGTTTTGTCTTGAGCTAAGACTTTAAAACAGCAGTTCTCTCATGACCCACAGGAATTGTATTAAAGGGTCACGGCATTAGGAAGGTTGAGAACCACTGCTTTCAAATATTATTTCCCTGTTTGCTCATTAGCGCAGTTTTTAAAGATGTGTCAAGGTTTTTGGAGAAAAAGGCCATTCTAATGAATGCCTACTTTATGCAAGACTTTATGTTTGACTCTTTGTATACATTCTTACTGAGTTCAGCCTCAACTTCTCCAACTTAGGTGCCGCTACACCCATTTAGGATTATGTGATGTGCTAAGAGTCATCAGCTCATGTGTTGGAGTTGAGTGCTGCACCTGAGTCTGTTTGGCACATACTGTTTTTCTCCTGTGTTCATTGCCATGCTAAGGACTTGTTGACTGACTGGTTTCTACCAATAACTACTATCCCAGGGCCTTATTTCTTCTTGTCTAGGAAGCTGGATAATTATATTTCAAAAGTGATCATTAGAGGGATTAATTCTTTCTGCTGGGAAGGTGCCAAGTTTGCTGTGGTCTTATATTGTGCATTTGGAATACTTAAATAGCACAAAACAATGAGATAGTCATGCTGGCAGGTAAGGATTATGGACAAACACAGCAAGCATTGGAACTTTGGGGAGGAGAGAGCTAAGACATATCTATTTTTATACCTTCATTTCTTAGTTTGTCCAAAAGTTAAAAAAAGAATTAATTGTATCTCTTAGTCCACCTGGATCTCTGATTGGTACAGAAAACTAACACAAGTATCCAAAGGATAGTCTAAATAAAGACTTTTTTTCTATCAAAATATATCATTGAGGGTGGCTCAAAGGAGTAGGGCGCTGGCCCCAAATACCACAGGTGGTGATTTCAAACCCAGCCCCGGCCAAAAACTAAAATATATGTATTTATAATTGGTCAACCCATATTCTCTTCTGAATATGATTTTTTAAAGAAAACATGGGCTTGGAAACTAGGGTTTTTTGTGATGATAGCTAATAACTACTAGTAGAAGACATTTACCAATCAAGTGCAGCTAATACAAGGTCTGCTTTGTACACTGGGAATCACTAGGGTAGCAGCAACTTATAACATCACTGCCCTTCTTCATTGGATTTCTTTTTAGTCCTTTACCCAAGCCAGGGACACAAGGATCACTCAAGAGGAGCTTCCAAATGTAGAAGCTGATAAAGACTTAGGCTTCAAAAGTATTTAAACCTTCTTCTATCTATGAAATTCCATAAGAATTAAGATACAGGAGAAAGAAGAGACTCTTTGTTATTGACTTAATGTCCTTCAAAAATGTTAACATCCTTTAAAAATTTTTATTACTAAAAAAAATTGGGGCTTCATGCGGTAGCTCACAACTGTAATCCCACCACTTTCAGAGGCTGAGGCAGGAGGATAGCTTGAGACCAGCCCAGGCAACAGACCTTGTCTCTATAAAAAATAAGGCATGGTGGTGCCTGTTACCTGTTCAGCTGTTCAGAAGGCGGAGGCAGGAGGATTGCTTGAGCCTATGATTTGGAGATTACTTTGAGCTATTATAGTGACATAATGAGACCTTTTCTTTAAAAAAGAGAAAAACATTTTCTTAGACAGGATCATAGCTTACTGTAACCCTAAACTCTTGGGCTCAAGCAAACCTGCTTTAGCCTCCCACGTAGCTAAACTATTTCTAGTGAAATGAATAGGCTAGTAGACCTGCATGATACCAAAGGCATGTACTGCCATACCAGCTAATTGTCCAGTCTGGTCTTGAATTCCTGGTGTCAAGTGATCTCCCACTTCAGCCTTCCAAAGGGATTATAGATGGTGAGGTACTGCACCCAGCCAAAAAAAAACACTTTTTTTTTTAAATATAGGTATATAGTGACTTATATTTGCAAAAAGCCTCAGTATATATAACTTGAAACTTTCCAATCATAAGAGATAATGACTTATTTTTTATTACTGGTATTTGGAGTTTACAATAGCATGAGCCACAAAATCTTAAGGTTCTTTCTGCAAGTGAGTCTGTCCATTCAAATATGCAGATTCAGTGTCAATAGCAATTATTGACCAGTTAAAGAATCAGTAATTTTTTTTTAGTAAACAAATGTTAAGGGCATTAAGGGTTTATAAAGACTCAGAAGAGCGTAATCTAACTGTTCTGATTAAAATGATACTCTCCTCCAGGTTATTATGTGCAGATAACTTAAAGCATATTCCTTAACTCTGTTTATGATGTGGATTATGCCTCATTCTCTGTTTTGGGACATCTTACTTGATATGCTTTTTTGACTGAGATTCCGAATATAAGAGTAAGTAGGGGACAATAGCAAGTAAAATTTCTTGCATACTTACTGTATTTTAACCACCATACTGATGCCTTATGTGTACCTCATTGAATCCTCACAAAGCCATGGTATTATTATCCTCATTTTACCTCATTGAATCCTCACAAAGCCATGGTATTATTATCCTCATTTTACAGATGAGGAAACTGAGGTAAGAAGATAGCCTGTCCAACATCATAGAGCCAGTGAATGGACGAGTCAGGATATAGTCTGGCTCAAGAGCCTACATTGCTAAATACCATGGTATACTGGCAGGGCTGGAAATATGAGAAATTTAGACATTTTGTAAACCTAACAATTCTAGGGGGTTTTTTGGTTTTTTTTTTTTTTTTTTTTTTTGAGACAGAACCTCAAGCTGTCACCCTGGATAGAGTGCCGTGGCATCACATCTCACAGCAACCTCCAATTCCTGGGCTCAAGCGAGTCTCCTGCCTCCGCCTCCCAAGTAGCTGGGACTATAGGTGCCCGCCACGACGCCTGGCTATTTTTTTTGGTTGCAGCCATCATTGTTTTTTGGCGGGCCCGGATTGGATTCGAACCCGCCAGCTCAGGTGTACGTGGCTGGCGCCTTAGCCTGTTGAGCTACAGGCGCAGAGCCAAGGTATTGTTTTTGTACATTGTTTTGGTCACAAACATTGCCTTCCTACCTCAGCTGGCACACCCGGTTTTGCATTTCTGCAGTTTTGCAGAGGTTACATGTGTCCTCGCAGGATGAAGACCTTCTTCCACACAACATAAAAGCTCTTATAGCTCTATAATTAGTCCTAATGGAAGGTAAGATAGGTTTCACTGTGAGGGTGCATGTGTCCCCTGGGACCAGGCTGTACAGAGTACAGAACCATGAACATTTCCTCACCTGGGGGCAAAGCCAGGCAACTACCACAGGAAGACAGTGATACAGTGGTCAAGGGAAAGGTTGGTCAACTTTTTCAAGTTCTTCAGAGATCAAAGAGAATGAAAATAGAATTTGGATTTGGTGGTCGGGTGTTTCTGACCTTTGGAAACACAAAGGTGGGGAAAGCTGATGGTTGCCCTGAGGGGCAAAGCACTGAGTGGGTAGGAGTCTGCTATCAGGGAATCTGGTGGAAGACTGACTTCGAAAGTTTGGCAGAATCAGGAAGAATTGGATAGGATGGTAGCTTGAGGGTAATGGGACCAGTGAAGCCTTTTCCTTCTGTTGAGAGCTCTGAACCTGACACAGGGAGAAATTGAAGATTTGAGGGGTGACATTGATCATTATCACAGATTGAATGCTTACTGTGTGCTAGGTACTGGAAGAAGTATATTTTCTATCTTATTTACTCTGTGTAGCAATCCTGGGAAGTAGGTAGTCAAATCTCCTTTTACAGATGAGGAAACAGAGGTTTAGAGTTTAAGCACCTTGTCCAAGCCCAGACAGCTTTACTAATTTATTTAGTTTGATAGGTTTGGGGTTTTGCTGTTGTTGTTGTTTGTTTTTGGAGGCAGAGTCGCACTCTGTTGCCCTGGGTAGAGTGTCGTAGTGTTATAGCTCACAGCAACCTCAAACTCTTGGGCTCATGCGATTCTCTTGCCTCAGGCTCCTAAGTAGCCGAGACTACAGGTGCCAGCCACAAGGCTTGGCTAGTTTTTTTTTTTTTCCTATTTTTAGTAGAGACAGGTTCTCTCTTTTGCTCAGGCTGGTCTCAAACTCCTGAGATCAAGCAGTCCACCTGCCTTGGCCTCTCAGAGTGTTAGGGTTACAGGCATGAGCCACCGTTCCTGGCCCTGTTTGTTTTGTTGTAGTTTTTTCAGAGATAAGGTTTTGCTCTGTCACCCAGGCTGGGGTGCAGTGGCATGATCATAGCTCACTGCAGCATCAAATTCCTGGCCTTAAGCAATCCTTTCTCATCAATCTCCTGAGTAGCTGGAATTATAGGAATGCACCGTGATGCCCACCTAATTTTGTTGGGTTTTATAGAGACAAAGGTCTCACTGTGTTGCCCAGGTTGGTCTGGGCTGAAGCAATCTTCTCAAAGTGGTAGGATTAAGGCATGAGCCACAGTGGTTGGCCTTTTATATAGTGTTAAACTGCAGTCTATCAAGTTACATAATAGATGTAACTGAATGAGCAAATTATAAGGGGAGAGAGGCTGAGAAAAGAGATGCCTTTCTTCCTCTGAGAGCAGATGGATGGATTCCTGAATTCAGATGGAGAGAGGAAGCTGTGTCTACTCTTTGATCCTTATTTAAGTGTGTGTTATGCCCAGTGTCGGGCTCCCTGCTGCTCCTTGCACCTTCATACTACTCTCCACTGCCCTTACTGATCTAAAAGAGCTATAAGCTGTTTGAAGAATGTCTGCATTTTTTTCTGATGGCCTAAGTTCTCTTGCAGAGGCAGATGTGTCAGAAAGTGAGAGGAGGTTTAAGAAAAAAACCACCTATGTGGACAGTGAATACACTGGCAATGTTGGCTTGGCCCCTAAGGCCTCCCAGCATCTATTATACTTGGCATAGAATAGAAAGGTGTGTGTGTGGGTGTATTTTTCTTTTCCCTTGTATTTATGGGTGTTAATAAACCATTCAGCCAGGTCTACGAATTTTGATAGAAGTGAATCAGGATCTGATTTTTGGATTTATTTTTCCTTTACCTTTTCTTTCACCTCTTTTCATGTTTCTAGTTACTATGCATTTATAGGTTCCAGAGACCTGAGTCTTATGGCCCTCAGGACCCATTATAGTCCTCATAAAATATTTGAAGATTTGTACACATTCTGTACTCCAAAAAGCCTCTGCAATGGTGAGAGAGCTGCCTTCCAAAAAGCTTCTGCAAATGCATTTTCCTATTTTTGTCATGCTTTAACCCTATCTAAAGGAAACATTTTTGGGGGGTAACTTGTTTAGTTTAAGCTTGATAGTCCTCTTCAGTTCTGTTGTTTACGTATGTGGTTTGGCAGCTGTTGGCATAGCGGCTTTTGGATGGCTCCTGCTGTTTCAGGAAAATTTGTGTGAAATGATAAAGAAGAGAGAGGAGGTGGCAAAAGGAATGGAAAGACAAAGGCAGAAGAACCTATTAATATATTTATTCATCCTACCTGATTTTAGGAGAGTCTTAATTGCCTCCACTATCACTTTTATTTTTTCTGCCTAATTGTATAGATCTTTTGCCTCTTTATTGTTGAAGAATAGTTTTTTAAAGTAGTCAACTCAGCAGTTACTATAATATTTATTTTTGCTGGATTTTCTTTTTCTTTTTTTGAGACAGAGTCTCATTATGTTGCCCTCAGCAGAGTGCTGTGGCGTCACAGCTCGCAGCAACCTCAAACTCTTGGGCTCAAGCGATTCTCTTGCCTCAGCCTCCCAAGTAGCTGGGACTACAGGCACCTGCTGCAATGCCCGGCAGTTTTTTTGTTGCAGTTGTCGTTGTTTAGGTGGCCTGGGCTGGGTTCGAATCTGCCACCCTTAGTGTATATGACTGGGGCTGTAACCACTGTGCTACGGGCGCCGAGCCTCTGCTGGATTTTCAAGTGTTTTTCTATTTCTTTAAATTGATTTACAAAGAGACTTATACATTACTGATCTATATTAGCTATAATTTCACATTATCCTTTTGTTTTTCTCAAAAGCTTATCTTAACAGGCTCTTGCTTTCTTATCTATCCTCTGTAAATGCTTTTTAAATTTTTCTCCAAAGACAGGGTCTTGCTCTGTTGCCCAGGCTGGAGTGCAGTGTCTCAGTCGTAGCTCATTGCAGTCTAGACTCCCAGCCTCAAGTGATTCTTCTACCTCAGCCTCATAGGCAACTGGGACTATAGGCATGTGCCACCACATCCAGGTAATTTTCAAAATTTTATGTAGAAATGGGTCTTGCTACATTGCCCAAGCTGTTCTTGAATTCCTAGTCTCAAGTGATCTGCTGTCCTTAGCCTCCCAAAATGCTGGGATTACATATATGAGCCACTGCTCCTGGCCTATAAATGATTATTACTTTTTAAAATGAAACTCATTTGTTTTGGGTCTTTTCATAAATACTCTTTTAGCATGTTTTTCTCCCCAACATAAGATCATCCCTTTCTGCAGTTTCTGTTCATAGAATGGCTTTCTTTCTTTCTTTTTTTTTTTTCACTATGTCACTCCAGGTAGAGTGCCTTGGAATCACAGCTCACAGCAACCTCCAACTCTTGGACTTAAGTGATTATCTTGCCTCAGCCTCCCAACTAGCTAGGACTATAGGCACCTGCCACAATGCCCAGCTATTTTTGGTTGCAGTTGTCATTGCTGTTTAGCTGGCCTGTGCTAAGTTCAAACCTGCCAGCCTTGGTGTATGTGGCTGATTGCATAACCACTGTGCTATGGGCGCTGGAGCCAGAATTGCTTTCTTAAAGTCATGTTTGGCCATTGACATCAAGGGTGATAGGGCAGAGAGTCTGGTTAGTCCCTGGCAGTGAGCAGAAAATAAACATGTCTTTGGGCATTGGAGATTCATACTAAAATGAACTTTCTTTAGGGTTCAGAGCAGTGATCTTTTCTCCTTTTCCTTTTCTTCTTTCTCTTTTTCTCTTTTTGTTTTTTGAGACAGCATCTCAAAAGAGAAAGATGTTTTTGGTTGTCACACTTCAGGAGGGTAGGTGCTACTGGCGTCTAGTGGGCAGGGCTGCTACAAATTTCATACAATACACAAGATAGCCTCCCATAGCCAAGAATTATCTAGCTAAAGATGTCAATAATGCCAAAGTTAAGAAACTCAGCTTTAGGGAGCATCTTGAGGGATTTTCATCAGGACGGAATTAAAAAGTAAAACTACGGGAGGCTATAAAAGACTCCAGTCTCATTATGTGTTACCCTATCCTGAGCTAACGTGAAGTAAAATTATAACTGAGATTGGATTTGTGTAGTTCTTAGTCAGGTATGGATGGTTTGTATCTTCTGGTGGTCACATATTTATATTAATAGTAAAGAAGCTTTGGCATTTTGGGTCCTCTGCCATCTAGCAGGGTTCAGAAGTGAGGGATGCTCACCTGGGAGAAGGGCAGGGAATTCTGAATCTTGGACTTTTGGGAGCAAATGCCCATTTTCTGGGTGACAGCAAGTGAAACTTACCTGTGGTAGCTAGGAAACTCTGAGGACCACACTGGGTCTCTCTTGACCATCCTTGCCTGTGTTGAGATGTGTTTACGGGAGTTACGGGAGAAGGAATCCTTCACATGCTTCTTCAGAGTACTCTGAAAGTATAGTGTTACTAATCTCTTCTTATCCATAGAGTTCCCCCAATTGAACCTTTTGAATTGTTTGGTGACCACTTCTAAGTTGTCATGTGGTTAATTTGAATACCTCATTGTAGAATCCTAGAACCCTAGGTTGTGGACTTTGAGGTGCAAAGTATGCAGAAAAAATGTGTTCTGTCTCTTGAGGTGGATTTTATATTGGAACATTTACATTAGTTAAATGTTATTTAAAAGGTGTTATGGCTCATAACATATTCATAGCTTTGTTACACTGTTGCGCCCCAACCTCCCTGGAAGAGAAAAGTTTTACTTACAGCTGCTGCTAAATAGCAGAGACCAAGTCTGCTTGGGAGCTTGATCTTGCTTCCTGTCATCAATTAGAAGTATCAGGTAGTATGCAGCCTTGGGGCTTGGCTGTAGGGAATATAGGCATAGATCCTGCTATTGAGTAAATTATAATTATGGTGCAATATGAAGCAGTTTGTAATTATTATATAGTAATTATGAGTGTAGGCTCTGGCACACGGTTGAGTCCTGGCTCTAGGATTTTTTTTTTTTTCCTGTGTGACCTTGAGCCAGTTACCTATCTGTGGTTCAGTATTACTATGTATAAATGAGAGCAGTTCCATCTGGTCATTGTAAGGATTTAATAATTATACAATACTTGAAATGGTGCATGGTATACACTTAGTATTCAATAATGTTATTATTACATAAAATGGAGTGACACAGTACAAGTGCAGGAGGAATTCAGAAGTGGAAGAAGTAAGTTGAGAGAAGTGTGGTCAGGAGAGGCTTTGTTGGTTGGGCTTGAAGTGGGTTGAAGGTTGAGCTGGTGTTCCAGTCAAGGGGAGCAATGTGCATAAGGATGCAGGAAGAAGAAGGAATGTGTTATATTCAAGAAGCTGTAAGGAAACTGACTAGGGTTAATAGTGAATTAGATTTGGTACATGGTTTGGAGGATGGGAGGTAGGAGATAATGATAAATAAGTACTAAACATTAGTTTCTATAGAGGTGCACAAGGGGACTATTTGGGGCATCAGGGATTTCTGAGCTATGGAATGAGGAAGTAGGAGTTTAAGCAGATGAGTCAAGTGTGTCTTTACAGGGTGGGTTGAGATAAGGAGTAGTGATAGGAGGTGGAAGGCCAGCCCGGAAGCTGTTCTGAAAGCTCACCTCATTTGGGTCTGGACTAAGTGATGGTCGTGGGAGAAAGAGGCAGGAGTAGATGTAGGTAGTGTTTTGAAATAGTACTGTAATGTACAGGATTTGATGACTGATGGAGACACAGAGACAAGAGCAAGGTGACCGAGTCTCCAATCCTGCATAAGTGCCCATGTAAAAATCTGGTGCTGGGGGAGGAAAGGAGGAGCAGATTAGGGTGGGGTTTAGTGATAAACACAGAGCAATTCCTCACCTACCCCTCACAACCAAGAGGAGCCCTGTGGGAGGCCCCCTTGCCCAGCCTGAGGTGACTTCCTTTGGGCTGCAGTTTGAATCCAGGAGCAGCAGGCAAGGCTGGCATTTCTGCCATTCACCAGACATCCAGCTCCACAGGGTCTGCTTGATGCTGGCTCCACATGTGGCACTGGTTGTTAGTGGCTGCTGCTCAGCGTTACTGCCAGTCTCCTCTGATCCTTTTGAGACACAGGCTTTTCAGGAGTCTGGTGGGACTTGGGTTTAATTCAGTTTTCCTTTCATGAGGAAACCTCTCCCCATCTCTGTATTCATGAACCTCAGACTTCTGCTATTTCATATCTCTGTATTGTCCTCCTGCCTAAGCATGGTTAGGCCCTGCTGGTGAATACTTTTGATATTACAAAGGAAGAAGCGCAGTGGAAGAGGAGAGCAGCTTTTTAGAGCTGCTAGCCTCACGGGATCATCTGAAAGGACTGAGATTTTCATGCTTCGAATCACTCCGTCAGGAGCACTCTGTCGCAGGGAAGCTGCCATTTTAGGATAAGGAAGAACTCTGGTTTTCCTGGGCCAAGGCTTTTGCTCAGACTTAGTAGAAGCATTATCGCAGCAGGGTGGATTGGGGTGAGGACCTTATTCATGTTTGCTTTGTGTCACACACTGGTCTAATACTTCACACAGCTTTATTTAATCTGCAACAACCACTCCTACCAGGAGGTTACAATTGTTACCTTATTTTGCAGATGAGAAGCTGAGACATGGCATGGTTAAGTTAAGCAGCTTGCCCAGAGTCACACATCCCATGTTGGCATAGCTGGGATTTGAGTCCTGGCCCTGGTGCTGCGTGCCACCATGTTTCTTGGTCTCCCTTCAATGGCTGGAGCCACCATTTTCAAGGTGGCGTTTTCTCTACTTTCTTTTCAGTTCTGTTGAAGATTTTGTTTTAGGAACATCACATGGTTAACATAAAAGGGAGCAAATGGCTATTTGAACCCCGTGGACCTGGTTTAAACACTGACTTTGCCCACTTATTAGCTGTGTAACTTTGAGCAAGTCACTAGACCTCTTTGAGACTCATTTTCCAAATACGGGTAATGAAGATAAGACTTACTATGAAAAAATGAGACAATTTATGCAAAGTACCTAGAATTTTTGTGGCTATAGGATTTGGGGGTAGTTATTTAACCTCCTCTGTGAAGATACACACTAATGCTTATCTCTTTAAAGGTTTACTATATAAGGCATTTAGAATAATGTCTGGAATCTAATAAGTACTCTTGGCACTAGCAGGCTTTCATTACATTTTCATAGTTGTAGTGATTGTTTCATTTAGTGCTTTTTGGTTAGATTTCTTTGACTCTCATAAGCAAAAGTACCTTGCATGGTAGGGGCTCGATAAGATTATAGTAGATGAAATGAATAAATGTATTCCACCTATGTTTGATTGCCCTATTTTAGCAGCTATCTACCTGGAAAAGCTTCCATTTTTCTCAAGCGTATTTGCAGATATGCTAGTGGGTGACTTGCCTTGCCTTCAGTTCCCTTGGGTGTAGTCTGCCATACAGATATGGATTTTAGCAGGGCAGTTTTGTTTTTTATCATTGTTGATTGTATTTAGCTATCTACCACTTTGCTTAAATTTTTTTGTTCTTGTTTCTTTATCCTTCTGAAATATTATACATTTTTTTCTTTATTGTGATGATCATACTGATTAACCATGAGAGTGTACATGAGGCCTGTGCCCCTAAAATATCCTATTTATTTCTCCTGTACTTCTTGCTTATTCTCCATGTTCCTGCTGTCTGACTTCTGAAATTCATAAATGGGAGTTTTCTTTTTAGTTATCTTTTATCCATAACTATCTCCTTTTACCCCTTTTGGATTCCAGAAGATTTATTTTACTAAATAAAAGGTTTGGTCTTCCTCTTATGCTAGTGGGTAGTTTTCAGCATAGGAAGTTGGTCTGTACATCTATTGTGATCATTTCCCAAAACTTTGAAACTCTCTCCAAGACTATTGGAATATTCATGGTTTTGTATTAATATTGGTCTTTTTTTTTTTTGCAGTTTTTTTGGCCGGGGCCAGGTTTGAACCTGCCACCTCTGGCATATGGGGCCAGCACCCTACTCCTTTGAGCCACAGGCGGCCGCCCCAATATTGCTCTTTTTTTCTCATTACTTTATTGTAGGGTGACTTAGCAAGTAGATGGTAGGTATATCTCTTGGGCTGTGTTTGGAGGCTCAATAGCATAAACAGATAAAACACAGAAGGATGAAATAAGAGAGAAGAGAAGCTTCAGAAGGAAGGAAGGTAAATGGATAGTCCATGTGCTGTTGCTCACCCAGGCTGTGGAGCCCAGCAGAACAGGGTTCAAAGTCAACCCTGTTGCACACTCTATGTGCCCTGGGCAGCCTGTCTATCTTCTAAATCCTAGATTCCTTTTTGTGTGAAAACAGGGATGCTAATGCTTATTGCACAAATTTGCATTAGGATTGAGCAAGATGTCCTTTGATGTGCTCTAATTTGTTTCTCTCCCTTTTTTTGTCTTTTCCCTCTGTTCTGCTTGTTCCTGAGAACCCAGTTTCTCTGCTTTTGTGTGGTTCTTCTCGTGGAAATTATTTACAATTTTGCAAATTTGGGGGTCTCTTAAGAAGTATCATTTTGCCACATTCTCATTATCACAGTCACAGATGTGGCTGGGTCCCCTTCCTAGTTGGTTAAGCTACCCATCCAAAATGACCCTTCTTCCTTCTTAACTTTAGTTGAAGGAAGGACTTTATGCATATTTCAAATAAATTTAGGCTGTCGTCGATTCTGGACCTTCATGACTGTACACGTTTTATCTTTGTATAGAGGACCCTATTCCCTCCCCTTCTACTTTTGTACTCCCTACAAATGGTATTACTTTATGGAGCTACAGTCTTAAGTGGTATTTAAATCTTCAAAAAAAACCCAAGTGACTCAAAATAGTTAGAAGGAAACTGCTATACTTTATATTCTACCCAGTCCAGGGCAAGGGATGAAGCCAGTTTGCCTAGTATTCTTTCCTTCATTGAGGAAAGTCCCCTATAATCTATGCAGGTCTGGGAAAATTTGTGCTTGGGTGAACACATGGGTTGGCTCAATAAATAACACTTCTTTCTGTGAAGGACACTTCCAAAGAGCTAAAGGGCAGGGAAATACTGCCATATGTGGCCACCAGCTGTGTAAGGAGAGCCTTACTTCCATGTTGTAACATGCATCAGTACTTCTTCTTCTTCTTCTTCTTCTTTTTTTTTTGAGACAGAGTCTCAAGCTGTCACCCTGGGTAGAATGCCGTGGCGTCACAACTCACAGCAACCTCAAACTCTTGAGCTTAAGTGATTTTCTTGACTCAGTCTCCCAAGTAGCTGGGACCACAGGCTCAAAGACCAGACCGCCAGAATGCCCAGCTTTTTTTTTTTTTTTTTTTTAAGTTGTAGTTGTCATTGTTGTTTGGCGGGCCTGGGCCGGATTGGAACCTGCCAGTTCGGTGTATGTGGCTGGTGCCCTAGCTGCTTGAACTACAGGTGCCAAGCCTCAGTATTTCTTCTTTATTGTCAAATAATATATCATTGTATGGATGTATCATATTTTGTTCATCTGTTCATCGGTTAATGAAAATTTAGGTTATTCCATGTTTTTTTTTTTTTTTTTTTTTTAGACAGAGCCTCAAGCTGTCACCCTGGGTAGAGTGCCGTGGCATCACAGCTCACAGCAACCTCCAATTTCTGGGCTCAAGCGAGTCTCTTGCCTCCGCCTCCCAAGTAGCTGGGACTAGAGGCGCCCGCCACAACGCCCGG
>CAUYRH010133645.1:0-30042 GCA_963574655.1 Perodicticus potto
GGTTGGCTGACTGGATACAAAAACTCAGGCCAGATATCTGCTACATACAAGAATCTCTTCTTGCCTTAAAAGATAAATATAGACTCAGGGTGAAGGGATGGTCATCTACATACCAGGCAAATTGAAAGCACAAAAAAGCAGGTGTTGCAATTTTATTCACAGATACAATAGGCTTTAAACCAACAAAAGTAAGGAAGGATAAGGATGGTCATTTCATATTTGTTAAGGGAATACTCAATATGATGAGATTTCAATTATTAGTATTTATGCACCCAACCAAAATGCACCTCAATTTATAAGAGAAACTCTAGCAGACATGAGCAACTTGATTTCCTCCAGGTTCAGAGTAGTTGGAGATTTTAACACTCCTTTGGTAGTGATAGATAGATCCTCCAATAAGAACCTAAGCAACAAAATTTTAGATTTAAACTTGACCATTCAACATTTGTATTTAACCAACATCTATAGAACATTTCCTAACAAAACTGAATACACATTCTTCTCATCATGGAACATACTCCAAAATTGGTCACACCTTAGGTCAAAAGTCTAACCTCAGAAAATTTAAAAGAATAGAAATTATTTCTTGCATCTTCTCAGACCATCATGGAATAAAAGTTGAACGGTGTAACAACAGGAATCTGCATACTCATACAAAAGCATAGAAGTTAAATAACCTCATGCTGAATGATAGATGGGTCATAGATGAGATTAAGAAGGAAATTACCGGGCGGTGCCTGTGGCTCAGAGGAGTAGGACGCCGGTCCCATATGCCAGAGGTGGCGGGTTCAAACCCAGCCCTGGCCAAAAACTGCAAAAAAAAAAAAATGTCTTCTAAGAGTGTTAGGTTTGGCTCGGCGCCTGTGGCTCAATGGGCTAAGGCGCCAGCCACGTACACCTGAGCTGGCGGGTTCAAATCCAGCCCGGGCCGCCAAACAACAATGACGGCTGCAACTAAAAATGGCCGGCATTGTGGCGGGCGCCTGTAGTCCCAGCTACTTGGGAGGTGGAGGCGGGAGACTCGCTTGAGCCCAGGAATTGGAGGTTGCTGTGAGTGGTAATGCCACGGCACTCTATCCAGGGTGACAGCTTGAGGCTCTGTCTCAAAAAAAAAAAAAAAAAAATTTTAGATTGTATTACGAGGCCATCACATTGCACTCCATGATTGCACTAATGTACACAGGTATGATTTAATAAAAAAATAAAAATAAAGAAGAAGAAGAAGAGATAAACTGGGTCATCATGTTTTTCAATGGCCAGAGTAAACTAGAAAAATAAGACTTAAACAGAGGATAAGTAATTTGCCCAAGGCCACATAGCTAATAAGTGGTAAGCCAAAAACATATGTTCTGTTCTACTCAACTCCAAAGATAAGGTTTAAAGTAAGTTCTTAATAGCTTGTAAGGGAGAGGATATCACAGAAGACTGGTGGATCAATTATCTTCTCCTTTGCATTTGATAAAAAGCTATGCAACTTCTTTCTTAGAACATAAGACATGCAAAATATGACACGTAACACTTCAGGGAATTCACAGACTCTAAACTTGGCAGCAGCATCCAGAGCTAAAGTTCTATGACCCTGTGATTCTCATGCCCCTCCCCTTGTCTATGTAGTTAATCTGGTGGCTCGGCCCTTAACTAAAGAGGATATTACATTCTAAAACTTAAATCCAGACTGTACTGTGTATGCATGGTCATATGTCACAGTTAGTGACAGCTAACTGCTAACACACAGCAGCAACCTTCAATTCATATTAACCTATGGTGGCACTGTAACCAGCAATTGGAGGAAACACATTCTTTATTCTAGATCCAATTCTGTATCCCCAAGCCACCCCGTCCCCCAGCTGTTCCCTTTTCTGTTTTGCTTTGTTTCATAAAGATAGTCATTTAACTTCCCGTCATCTTCAGCTCCTAATTGCCACAAGCAGATGGAATAACTCACTGCTGGGTAAATCTGAGACTATTTCATTCTGTGACATTGACCAAGAGAGGCCATGTCCCCACAGGAGAATTCTGATTGAATCACTTGGTTACTATTCCTCCCAACATCTGGCTGGGTTTTGTTCTTCTTTCTATCAAAAGAAAAAGGAGAATCTATGTCTTTTTAACACATTCCAAATAAATATACATGTAAGTAAAGTTTTTTAATTAAGAAATCCACAGATACAGGCTTCTGAGCCAACAAGTTTTTTTTTAAAGCATTACAATAAAATACATTTTTTCTGCTTTTGTGGGGAGTGGGAGGTGGATGGGCTAACAACGTGCTCTGCAATATATATTTATACATATTTTGGGGGGGGGATCACGCTTGATTCTTACACGTGTGCCTCTTTTGCAGCTCTTGCTAATTGGATATCGCATTGCTATCCTCTCCCACAAAGTGTCAGCTTTCAGAAGCAGGGTTTCTGTGTGTGATTTGAGGTGATGGGACTATAGAGCCGATGGGCCCACAAATTGTTATTGATCCTCATTAAACACCTGAGACGTGTGAGCTATTTTCACATACCTCAGTATCCACGGGTCAACACCTTTGCAAACGTTCAGAGATTTCCTTTCACTCAATTACAAGATAAATAAATCTCAAACACTTCTGCTATTCCATTACTAGGGTGATAGTTTTCCCTATTGAAAAGAGTTTATGGGACTATCTGGTAACAGATACCATCTTCCTTTATTCAATTTTTCTTGGTTCTTTGTTTGCTGTAATGTCTTTAGAATTCTTCCTGCACCATCCAGGGTCCTCAAATGGAAAAGGGAGAAAGAACTGACATTCACTGAGTACTTTCTATGTTCCACGTAACAGGCTGTGGACTTCCTCTCTTCTAATCACCACCCTAAAACCCTATCAGACAGAGTTATTATGAAGCCAAATGTTTCCATGAGCAAATCCATCTCAGAAGGTATGCAACCAGGTGACCACAAGGAGAAAGGGCAATACTGGGTACAACAAACCAATCTGATGCCAACAACTCTCCTAACAACATCAGCAACAAAATGAAGTATTATCTGAACGTAAAGCCATCTATTAAACTTGGCTGTCACTGAAACCACAGGCTGCTTCACTTACGATCAATTCTTGACCACATTTTTCTAGTCCTATTTCCTTAAAAGCCCAAACTCAATCACCTAACTTCTCTTACAGCTAGGGGTGACGGGTTACACAGTTGGAACCAATGCTGACCAAGGTGACATAACTGGGTATCTTCTGCTCCATCCCTCCCACCTGTGCAACTCTCCTGTGACCAAGAGGCAATAAGTGGGAGGCTAAAAGTATGTACATTAAAGGGTGATGAAGCAAAAAGGCAGAAAGAAAGAGTGTGACCCCCAAATGGCACAAGCGAGCAGCTGCATCGCCCTGGAGCACACAATCCTAGACTGCTTGTTACTTAAGACTATTGGCCTCTAACTGGTTAAGCCAAGGTTTGCTGTGTTTTCTGTTAGCTACAGCTGACCATACTTGCCAATGACCGAAGAAAATAACCCAACCTCAGTAAGGGGCAGCTTCTGTAAGAAAAAATTTCTATTGAAAGGCTATATAAAAGAAGACCATTTTATAGACCTTTTGAGTTTAGAGAAAGTGCTCCAGAAGGGGAAGATCAATATGCCAGGCAGAGTGAGGATAAATTTTATGGAAGAGGGAAAAATTGATTTGGCTCCTTTAGAAAGCACAGGAATCAAGAAGGCCCTTTTGGGGGGGTACACAGTGTGAGACACGATTTCAGGAAAGCACACCCAGCGTGTTTCAGGGGTGGTGAACTCAGCCACACAGCTAACATACAGTGGGATAAATAAGGTGGGGGCGGATCATACAGGGCTGCAAAAAAACAGTGCTCAGAGCCTGGCACTTATGCAGAGAACAGTGAGGACTCCCTGACAGTAAGATGGCAGCCATGTGTCAAAGTGGTATTGAAGGCAGTAAACCCAACAGCAGTACGTAAGACTGGCTGATATGGGGAGCAGTCGGAGGCTGGAAGAAGAAAAGAAAAGTACGACAATTTAGATGTAAAAGGATAAAGACTCTGAGAAGGAAGGAGTAGAGGTGGAAACTGATGAGTACATTACTAAGGCTTTGCCAAGGAGGATCCCTCAGGACTTAAGGAGGAAAGGAGGACAAATCACAGAGAATAAGGATGAAATTTCAAGGGGAAGAAAATGGTGGAATGTTCTGAGAAATAGCAAATGGTGAGAGAGGAGAACTGGCTTTACAGACAGTAAGATACAGGGGGCATCCCAGCTTTCCACGTGTACTGTGGGACTCTATTGGTGTGCACTTAGGCCTATCTCGTTGGACAGTCATATTAGAGATGTCATGTTTAACAGCTGCTCAATAAAGACCTTTTATTGGTGCTATGATTAATGGCAAGTGAAAACATCAAATGAGGCACCGTCTCTGTAAAAGCAAGATTCTGCTGATGAACATGATGTCTTTGGAACTTTGGGAAACTGACAGAATACTGATATTAGATCGCCAAACATTATAAGGACAGCTTTGGAGATAATGACAGCATCATATAGATTCCAGGGCTTTACCAACCCCTGATGGGGCTTCGTGACCACATGTGTCTCTACAAATCTTAGTGAGAACGAGAAACATCCCCATGGTAAAATGATTGTCTGAACTGCTGAGGGCTCCAAAAGTCTCCGCCCTTAAAACTCAGTCCTTTCTATTTCCACTCAACTCTAATACCTGAGATTCTCACTCATGCACGTGTGTGTGTGTGTGTGTGTGTGTGTGTGTGTGTGTGTGCATGCGTGCGCGTGCGTGCGGCCTCACATGCACGCTTAAAGATTACGACATGGGATAAGTGGATGTGATATGACATTATCACAGAGCCATGAGCCATTCACTCTGTCATCTGTGGGTTACATCCCAAGTATTTCACACCATGAATGTGAGGTACTTGGGCTTCAGGAGAGAAAAAATAAGGAGGGATGTCAGAAGGGAAAAAAAGCAAAGAAGATGCTTCCCGATGATTGTGTGAAGTTAGAGGATATGGTGCTTAGGTGGTAGCTGGCAGCAGGAAAGAATCTTAAGTCACTTCCTGGAGTCACGAATGGAGACGCAGCAGCTCCCACATTTGTGAGCACCAATAATATGCCAGATGCTGTTTTAGTGATTTACTTGCCTCAGCTCATTTAATGATACTTGTACACTGGATGATTCTTGGTAATTCTAAAATGCAAAATAAATGAAAAAGAACACAGGCTGCTAGAAGTATGGATTTCACATTGGCCGGTTCTTGTCCTCTCTGCCCAGAAGAGGCATCCCTCCCTTCTCCTAATCCCTACACACGTCCCTTCCTCGGGAAGGCTTCCCTGACCATTCCTTGGCTCACTCCTAATCTCCTCACCTGCTCTATTTTTCTTCAGAAAGTGGTTATGTTCCATTGTATTTTGTAAGTGTATTTGATCGTTATCCACCTCTCCCACAACCCCCACTACCCTGAATATTACTGGACATAGAGAAAGTTTTTTAAACACCAGTTTAAATAAATACATGTACCCCTTCCTCCTAAAGCTATTAAGAATCCACCTCCACTTTTAGAAAACGGTATTTCCCAAATAGTTTCAATCTCTCAAACCAGACAGTGTCACCCAGGAAACAGACAAAAATGTCCAAAGAGCTGCTGCTGTGTGTCCACCTCGATGACGCCAGAGCCACCCACCGCTCTCCATCAACCCAGGGCTTAGCAGAAGAGGTGCCAGAAACACACGCCAGATTTAGTTCCTTCCCTATTGGTTCTCAGCAACTGGGATGCCACTATTTTTCCTTTACAAACGGACTATATGTACTTGACAGTTGTTCAAAAGGCCTCTACCCTTTCTTTGCTCTTGTGTAAATAACTGATTACCTAATATAAAACAATGTGGGTCTGATTATGGCTAGGAAGACATGGTGGCTGAAATCCTGTTTGCAATGCACAGTGCTGTTAGAGAAGATTTGTCACCTGTACCCAGTACTTCTATGTTTTGGCCCCAAGCAGCCAAAAAGGAAAGAGAAGCGTCCATCACCTCATCAAAACCACATCAAATACTGCTGCAGTGAGACAGTATTAGCGAGGCACAGACTGATGCCATCAGGAGACTGTGGCCAAGGAAATGCAGGGGTGTTCACTTAAAAATGAGGCAAGTGTCCACATGGTGGCAGAGAATAGAATGGAGTGTTATAAAAGTTACCAAATGATACCTTTTGCATTTAGGCTGCATTCCCAATAATATAGCATTAGAAATCTTATTCCCAACCTATCAGTGGACCATCCCCCCAACCTTTCTATTTAAATATAAAATCTTAGAAGACAGAAGCAATGTTTGTTTCAGATGTGTATTTTGGAAGTGACTATTACACACATAAGAACCTCACGTAAGTGAGCAGCAATAAAGGAAAAATTGGGACACATTTAAATTCCCATTTGCACAGGGTACACTGTATTAGCTAGATTATGTTCGTTACTGCTGATCCTTCCTTCCAAAAGCTACCAATAAACCTCAAGGGGAATTACATGGTAGTATCTATCGCCCTACTTTAAATCCCTGAAAAATGTATTAAAAGATCCTTTAGCCAGGATATTTAGAACTTGACCTCTTCCAAGTTCATGGAGTTCTGGAGTTCAAGTTCTTTAATTATATAAAAGCATCCTAAAAGGATAAAAACCAACAATTTCACAAGACATATGTTTTTATACAAACATGGTTCAATGTTTCACCCGGCTGTCGCCTGCCAGAACACACAAAGAACGAAGAACAGGTGTGGAGCACCCCCACCACGGGGATTATTGTAACCTCACTGCCTCGCTTCTTGAGTTTTGAATCAGCCGTGTCTGTGTCACAAAAGGGCTGACTGATGATGTCACCATCATTACATGGCATGGCTCCGAACAAATGGATGATTAGGTTTAAAACAAAGACCACTTACAAAGAGTCCCGCTGTACGATGCTTCTAGTGCTTAGGTACTATGGGGCCAATTTTCTAATCATTCCTATAACCTTGCATTTCTGAATTAAGAACCCATTGTTTGTGCCACTTTCATGGTGCTTATCACATTCAGTCTCACATTAGAGCCAACTGCACACTCCCATCCTCTCCACTGGATTGTGAGCTCTTGAACCAGGCCTGAGTCGTGCTCATCCACAGATCCCCTGAAGTGCCTGGCACTTTCTAAGTGAATAGAGGCACTTAATAAACATCAGTAGAATTAGATTTTTTGAAGAGACCATACATCAAAAGAAGTAAAATGAAATTAATTTAATTGAAGCTTATTAAAATGCACTTTCTCCTCTCCCTTCACTGCACAGGAAATTTAAACCAGCGTGAGCTGAAGAGTATCTTTAGCATCAGAACTAGAGAGTATTGTTCTTCAGCCCCTTGCTGTGGCTGAGCAACATGGTAGGGCTCAGGGTCCTGAACTTGCACTTCCACCTTCAAAATTTACTTTCACAAGCTACGTGACCCTGAGCAAATTCTTCAATATCACTGAACTTCAGTTTCCCCATATGCCTCCTTCTAGTATGATGCTCAGGGGCACAACATAGATAATGGAGTGCCCAGTACAGTACCTGGATCACAATGAGCATAGTGCACAAACGTCACCAACCACCTTCTGGGGATAGAATCAGGCTGCACTGTGATCTTACCTGAATCTAAACTTTGTACAATTAAATATTCCTGTGCAAACATCACATACCTAAAATGAAACTCAATAGTGAGAGAAAAAAATATTTCCCAGAATTAAGGGAAAGTTAGAGTTCATGTTACATTCAGATTGATGCGTGTATGTGTGTGTGTGAGAGAGAGATAAAGAGAAAGAGAAAGAGAGATGAGAGAATAGGTAGTGTACCTCTTTCAAAAATATTTTAAAAACAGAGATTGGTTCATTGATATTAATATGAAAAAACCCTGAAATATGGACAATGGGGTTAGGGCTTGTTTCTATGGAAATGTCTCTGTGTACCAACTGGAATGAATGGTTGACTTCACCCAAGCAAACAAAGAACTGTTTTTACGAATGTCCCTTGGTGGGTGTCATCTCCTATTTGTCCTAACTCAAACCTTCACCACTCTACTCAAGCTCAGTATCCTTCCTCCTCAATTACAGCAGAAAATGTGCCATACATTTCATCAGAGACTGGGAAGCCATCCCCAGCCTTACCCATGCCCAACTGTTCCTTCTCTGCCCTACAGGTGGTATCCTCCTCTTTTCATCTTTCATCCTTCTCATCTTTTGGCTAAAATGAATAAATTGTAACTGGCCAATAAGCATACAAGTGTAGAGTGAAAAGTCATTGGAAATGGGGCAGGGGGAGGAGAGGGGCAAAAATCCATTTAACAACTACAATGAACAAATACCATTAGGTAATGGGCACATTGTATAGCCCAGAGCCAGACTCAAGCCAGATAATATAAACATTCATACCCTGTTAATGTTTTGCAATAAAAATATAAGATAAAATAAAAAATATCTGAGATGAAAGAAAAAAAAAACGAGGAAAAAAAGACCAAACCACCTACCTACCTTTGCTTTCACCAGCTCCTACCTTCCCCAGACTATGCTCCATTGCTCATTATCTCTCTCCTAAATTTTCAACTTATGTCTTTTCCTTCCACCTGATGGACATTTGAGTTTTTCAGATTAAACTATAATCCCCACTTAAACCCACTTCACTGTCTGGGTAGCGCCCGGTTTCAGCTTCCCTCATGGCTTCCCTCACGCATCCCTGGATCTGCTGGTCTCATGGCTCCACTGACACTGGCCTTGCTCTCTGACTAAGGTGACCCCTTACTTCTCAGACTGGGAGGCCTTCTCTTCAGGTGTCCTCCACACTCTTTCAGCTACATTTGCCACTGGGGATTACTTCCCTCTTTGTCAAACTCTATTCCATTGGCCTCTACGTTGCTGGGATGCTCTGACTCTTCCACACCTTTCTGGGCTTCCTTACCTGCACCCACCAAAGGCACTGCTTCCTCCCATGCACAAGTACCCCTCACCTCACTGAACATCTATTCAAATGCCTTTTCCTCCCACAAGTCTTCCCCAACCACATTATGCCTGGTCCCGTCCTTGCTCTCCTTACCCGGCTGTATTTGTCTTCCTGGCACTTACCCTGTCTTTCGTTACATGATGTATGTTTATTTACTTATTGACTATCTGTCTCTCTCACTGAAAGCAAGTCAGATGTGAGGTTATTTGAAAAGATACATAATTCTTGAACTTACAATCAAGAGAGTGAGCTGTGTGTGTGTAGAGCAGTTGTCTATAATTAAGCTCTACACACACTCAATAAGTACCAGGTATTGGAGCAGGCATCTCACGCTCTAGACCAGATGTCCCATCACGAGTTTACCATCACTGTGAGGAAGCACAAGGTCAAGGGGCACTGATGACCACTGAGTAACTGAGGGAAGACTTGCCCCAGGGCTGTACTCTCCAAAGTGCTTCCCTGAAACATCTGTGCTGATGGATGAGAACAGCAATGAGTTATAATTGGCATCAGAAAAGAGAAGTATTTTCCCAGTTCTGGTAAACAGAGAAAACCTTTCCTGAGTAAGGAGATAAAAATTAAACTCATCTTTAAGGATAAATAAGACTGATAAATAGAGAAAAGACAGGAAAACAGATGTCTGATCAGCAGCTGAGAGCCCAGGCAGGAATGCCCAGTAGCCTGAAAGCACCTGGCTGCTTATTTTTTTCCACTCTTAATTTAGAGAAAGATAATTTTTATTCCTAAAAAGAAAATTTATTCTCTTAGAGGCAAAGATTGAGACACTAGCAAGTAGATTCATTGTACTTTTTTTAAAAACCTAATATAGAGAAGAGGGAAGAAAAATCAGAGAAGCCAGGATGAGTTTATTTACTGCATATTAATTATTGATTCACTTTTTCATTCTGCATGCATTTATTAGGGACCTGCTCTCTGTAAAGGAGAGTGAGAGATAGGAAGATGAATAAAACACTGTTCAGAGAAACCTATAATCCTATAGCTATAAAATGAATTAGTATAAAAGGATGATAAAGTGAAATTGTCAGAAGGATGCAAATGAAGTCCTCTAGGGTCCCAGAAAATTGAGCAATCATTTCCTCTGATGCAAAAAGAGATGACTATGAACAGGTGAGGGAAAGTAGTGGTGTCAGAGAGAAACCCAGGTCTCCCATCAAAGCTTCCTCTGGTTGTTTTTCATATTGTTTTCGTTTTACATCTAATTTTCTGTCTTTATCAAATTCTTTTCCTGTAAGAGGTGCCTTCTATAGCCTCACTAAAGGGTTCCCTTTGCTTCCTGATTGTTTTCTCTGTCCTTTGTCATGGAAGAACATACACAGATTTGCAGCGTGTGGTGCAAAACTAGTCTTACCAGATGTTGGGAGGAAATGCCCACCCACACACTGGTTCTCAGGTGCCTGTGTGGAGAGAAGTTTCAGCTGCATGTATCCTCTCTCTGAAGACCATCATTGAATCCCCAAAGTCTTTGTTCACTGCTAGCAGAGAATCTTCCCTGCAAACATTATCTCTCATCATGCACATGGCACAGAGCATCTAAGCTACCCCAAGCGATGCAACAATTTGCTTCAATAAGCTTTGAAGTATTGTGGTTGACCTTAGTACCAGGTGGGACCTGAGTATTTCTTGTCTAGAGTGACTTTTCCCATCCCCTCTCAAAATCACTCAAATAACACTGCAGTGTCTGTGCCCCATTGTTGGGGTCTGATATGTAAAGTGGACAGTGGCATGGGGAGGAGGAAGGGAGGAGATGGAAACCTATGACCTGAGGGGCAGTGAGGCAAGACAATGTCCATTCAGGATTAGTCTTTCTCAGTGGGTGGAGCTATCTCATCTTTGGCTGGATCCTCAGCCCCCCAACCACACCCTTGAATCACAAACAGGACCAAATGCTTGTCAGGGCTGGAAAAGTTCTTGCAGGAATGAGTGGATGAACATACACCATGGGTGGTCCATGATGTAATCCATAATAGGGGGACAACATCATCTGATCCATTCAATTCATGATTTAGCCTTTCTATGGCATCATCTACTCGGTCCATATTCCCTACAGTGCTCAGCATTAACCATAAGAGGTAAGTTGTGAGAATGGTCAGCATTACATTAATTCCACCAATATTTGAGGGTCAATGTGCCAAATGCTAAGCTTATAATAATGAACAAAACAGACAGAATGTCTGTCATGGGGTTTACTGTCTGCCCAAAAGTCTTTTCCTCATTCTCTACGCCAAATGGGCTTGATGTTCTGGAATCAATTCTATGCCTCCTCTGTCATTCACTCCATGTGTTTGCTCTCCACAGCCAAGCTTACTGCTACGGGCAACATTATCCTTTGCCATTATAGTTCACAAGGAGACCCAGGAACCTTGGCTAAAGAAGGCAGGGCTTGGAGAATATGAAGAAATGCTATTAATTATAGAAAAGATAAATCACTTACTCAGGGTCATTTGATTAGACAGTTACACAAAACTCTCCAAATCTCCCAGATCAGGTTAAACCCTGTTGCTGTGCCCATAGCACCTTGCATCTCTTATTTTGTAACTTTCATCACTCTTGCAGCTATTTATTTAATGGTGATACTATGACTATCCTTTTCACTGTCCTAGCCCCTGCATCTAACACATTTTTGGCATAACATAAGTAGATAAAAGTGTTTGTTGAATTTATTTTTAAGTTTACTATGTATTTTAAGTGGTTTCTTAAATATAAAAATATTTCCCTTGTATGAGATGCTTTTGTAAGCCTAGAGAAGGCATCACTGAAATAAAAGGGCCTAGGATTTGAGGCAGATTTTAAGGAGAAGGAAATCTACACCAAAACAAAAACAGATTGAGGCAGCGATATGGATAAAGTTGTCCCAGGTGCATAAGAAAGAAGTGAGCCTGTGTGGAATCGGAGATCCCAGGTGTGCAATAACACAAAGATTTCCTTCCCACTGCACAAAGCTGTTTGTGCTCGGGCCCTGCCACTTCACAGAAAGCTCCTTTGGCTTTGGGAGCTTTGGGAAATCACTGGCAGCCCAAGAAGACTGACCATTCAGACCTGCACAGTGGGGAAGAGCTAAGAGTGCCCTTTAGGAGGAATGAGTAGAGATCCAATGAGATTTTGAAGACAGGGCAGCTACTCATGCTATAGAGGCTAGAAATCTTAAGGTTGGGTAGAATTTATATCCTGTTTAGAGAATCCAAGAGAACTGTAAGGAAATTTACTGCTATAAGGTATTATTTACCAATGTTGGGACATTGGACAATTGGGCTTAAATATGCTTCTGCAGCCAACATCCCAGGTCAAGGTCATGCTCTCCCCACTTTGGGCAGAAGACAGAATCTGTCATAATTCTAAATGGTAATCTTCTTTGGATGAGGTTAGATTTTAGGTTGAAAACTAAAGACTAAAGAGGTGGGCTTTGTTCTTTGTTTTGGACTCAGAATCCTTTTTATACTTACAGATATGAAAGAAAACCAGCCTCTTGCTGGAAGGAAGCCCTCTAGGGACCCCATGAAGGAGAACCAAGACCCATTGGTTCTCTATCTGAGCAGCCATAGTTAGTAAACGACCAGCTTCCCTTCCTTCCATGCCTCCTATTTTGTCAAAGGCATCTTCAACACTGCCACCTATCTCAGCTGTGGTTTGCAGAATTGAGGAAAAGATTATTGGCCACGCCTGGGTCCAAATACAAGCAAAGAGAGCAGTGTTTCTCACAGCTGGTGCAACTGAGGCAAAAGTCCAGCAACCAATACCTGATCGAGATGTTTCACTTCTCAGCCCACTTTAGATGATAATGATTACTAAACCTGACCAAATGGATTTTCATAGAAAGTCTCAAAGAGGAACTTTTGATTTGGTAGTCTTTGAGATGTCCAGGTATTATAAATCCCATGAGAGCAGGGAAGATGTTTGTCTTGTTTCCTATTTTACCTCTAGTACCAAATACAGTACCTACCACACATCAGGACTATTATAAGTAGTTGATGAACAAACTAACAAATGATTTTGCTTTGTGTATCAGTAAAAATAATAGTTATGTTTGAGTGAATGTGTTAAAAAAAAAAAAACCAGCATTCACTTTAGAAAGGTGATTACTTACAGACTGTCATGGGTTTGAGGTCAACAAAGTGTTAATTTGGAAAAATAGGTAAATTCTGTGACTAAATTATTAAAGGGAAGGCAGAGAAGGCAAAGCCAGTTTAATAAAGATCCTTATTTAGCATTTTGTAATCAACAAGGTAGTTGGTAAAATCTAATGTGAATAGAAAAGCACTCAGCATTTTAAAGACAAAGTATCTTTGGAAGAAGTTAATAATCCCTTTGAGAACATTGCCTACCCACAGAAAGTAAAGTGGGCTATTACTGAGACTTAGTTTTTGTTTTAGCAGTTACTGAATACCAACATTGTGTAAGTAGTTTCGGTACACATAGAAGTAAGCATAAAACTGGTCTACTCTAAATACTGCCAATCCCACAAAACAAAGAAAACTAGAGATAGATGCACCAAGAATAGAATAAATTCACAAAGGCCACAATATAAGGAGGTTTTTTTGTAAGACATTATTGTATTCAGGCATTAAAGACATTGTTGACCTCTTTTAAAGTAACAGTTTAATTTGGGAAGAATTCACAAGCAGTAAAGGGCTGTAAAACAATTTAAGAACACTTTTTGACTTGCAAATTTGACTGTACATACTCTTATTAAGTGAATTTCATTCAGGCAAAAATAAAAGTTCCTGAGCTATAACATACCCAACAGGAATCTGGGGTCATTGTGATGAGGGGCACAAAACTTGTGGCCTCCTTATTAACAAATCTCCTACATGAGAAGAAGAAAAAAGTTATGAAATGTATTTGATGGGTGCGTAGGTGATCGCTGTATAATTCTTTCAACTGTATTGTATGTTTGAAAAATTGCCTGATAAAATATTGTAAATTGAAAAAAAAAGTTTCCAAGCTAAATCTTCACCACTACCTCCCCTCTCCCAAACACACACATACACACCATGTTTCCTGATCACCTTCAAATACAATAAAACAGGCAAAGAATGCGGGAGTCAGAATCAGTGTCAAAAAACATTACCATGAATTTGTGCTTGAAAAATTCTAAAGGAACTATGCCTAGCAAAGGTTAAATGAGTATAGGCATAGTTAAACCCTTCCAAGATCTCTCTTTCCACAGTTTGGGGAAGGGGAGTGTTGAAAATAGCAGGCAATCTTCAAATAATTGAACTAGGGAGCTCATCAGCTCTTGAGCAATCAATTCTTCAGTACCCTGGACAGTGCCAAAAGTGGAGTCAAGATCTAATCCCACAAGGGGAAGAGGGTAATAAATGGCCAACCTATACAGAGTCTGGCTCCAGATGCTCTCCTGGGGCAACACACCTGCTCTCTTGGAGCCTTCTGTAAAGTGAGGATGAACGACATACCTTTTTATAGGGTTATTTGGGGAGCAAATGAGAACCTTTTTCAAGGTCTTTCCTACTGCTTTTAGCAAATTGCTCACATTCAACTTAGTACTCAGCAAGTCCCTGGTTCTAGCCTGTATTTATGTCCCCAAGTACCAGCTTCTGCCCACATGAATGTTATGTGTTCCACACTCATAATGGGGCTCAAGCTTTTTTACATTGCTGCCCCTATGTCTATCCCTTACCTTTATTCTCTTGCCAGTCTAATCATCCTTCCAGACGCAATTTGCCTCTGTTATTAGTTGTTCCATCTTAATTAAATGCCAGTTAATCATTCTCCCAAGCCACCCCACCTCCTTTGGTGCCTTGGATATGCCATCATTCAGCCATCTCTTAACCTTTCCCAGACTGTAGGTTCCTTGATGAATTAAATGTATATTTTGCACTACAATGTACTCTGCTCAGTACATAGTAAGTACCAGTAGATATTCAGAAGTAGGTAGATAAATATTATTTTATAGCTAAGCCATTTGGAGAACTTTTCTATTTATATTACCCATTACTATCTCATGTTGTAGAGACAGCTCAGAAAATTACTCCTTGATAATAGGAGTGGCTTATTGGTTGACACATCAACAAATAAAATGCTTGCATGGTAATGGAAATGGATCAATTCACTATTTATCAGTAGAATGATTGGTTTATTGAATTTGGACTAATAATATTTATACTCCCATCCAAATGCTTCCATCTGAACCTAGTATTCTTGGATTTCACTGTGTTTAAATCATTGTTCTTTCTTCTTTTGTCCCCACTGACAAGAAGATATAAAGAAGGAAATCACATGTTGGGCTGTGTGTATATATCTCAGATAATCTTAGTAGCCAGTATGCTTAATATAGACACCCAATGACAAACTCAGTTGACCATGGTTTTCATCACTTCCCATCACTTCTCCCACTCCTCAGAAAGACTTCTTACAATTGCATCCTGTTGAGATAATATGCAAATGAGATAACTTAGCTTGTTGCAACTACTGATCCTTTTTTTCAAAATGAGTGAATACAACTTATTGCAAGAAAGTTGAAAAAGGAAGATCAGAAATTTTCAAATGAGTTTCATTATCTTGGTCATGATCAGGGATAATGATGGAGAAAACCCAAATTGAACAAACCCAACTGGCACCGTGCTCTTAAACAGCCAAATCAGGCTTTTTCCTGAACCAACATCTAGATGGAGGAAAAAAAAAAAAAAAATCCAGCCCATTAAAATTAACCTGTGAGACCAAAGCACCACCAAGTGGGCGAAAGGAAAAACAACTGCTTTTATACAAGGTGTTTTTAAACCCAACAGACAAATGTTTTCTTTGGATCCCAGTCTCTCAGTGTCTACTGAATTTACAAATTCCCCTTTTAAATTTATGCTGAAAAATTAATTTCAGACTCACAAAGAAAGAACAAACACAACTTCTTTTATTATCTTCCAAACCTGTTAACACAAACACTTGGGGCCGCTACATAAATAGAGACGTGTGGGTTGCACACCATCTGTGTGATGCTCCTTGCCAAATATCCTCTTACAGCAAGCAGCATTGTCATGACCAGAATCCCTGGTCATCTACACCTTCTGTAGACTTCGATCCCTCTCTGGGAAGATGGTAAGATCATAATTCAATTTTGTGCTACGGCACAAAAGTCAGTCTGACAGGGAGGTTAAGGGCTTCTAACAGACAAACCTGGATTTGAATTCTAGCCTCCTACTTCCTAACTTTGTGGCCTGTGGGCCAGAAACCTTGATTCTCATATCTCAGTTTGCTTCACTGTTATAAAAGGGATCACAATGCTTAAAAGATTATTATAAAAATCAAGAGAATATAAATAACCTCTCCATTGTCTCTAAAATTAGGAAACATTCAAAAATATTTCTTTTAAGTTTTGTTAATATACTTACTATTCTCTATAATGTCTACCAGTTTCAATAATACAGAACAGAATCCTTGAAATGAAATTCCATGTAAGGCGGATTCACCTTCCTGTTTGGGATTGCATAATTCTTTAAAGTAGTCACCTGGTATAGTTCAACAAACAACATTTAGCAATTTGCATCAGCCCTAAATGCTGAAATGAATTACACTTGCATGAGTGCTGGATAAACTTTTGCAAGGATATCATGTGTGATGTTCAAATATAACCGAAATGGTAGTTGAGTGGCTAGATGGGTGGGTGGGTGTATAGGTGGTTAGCTGGTTGGTTTTATGGTTCCAAAGTCACCCATGATGGGCGGTGCCTGTGGCTCAAAGGAGTAGGGCGCCAACCCCATATGCCAGAGGTGGCGGGTTCAGGCCCAGCCCCAACCAAAAATCACAAAAAAAAAAAAACAACAACAACAAAACAAGTCACCCATGAACTAATATAGAGGGGATGCCAATAGTGTACCCAAATCAATAGCCAATATGCTTCTTAAATATCATTTTTCCTAATTGGATATGGAGACTTTCTTGAAACCAGCAAACAATTTACTAAACAATAGGTTAAAAATGAAACATTTAAATGGATCACTGAAACTCAGTAGTTCACACCTGCAATCCTAGCACTTTGGGAGATCAAGGCTAGAGGATCACTTCAGGCCAGGAGTTTGAGACCAGACTGAATAACATAGTGAGACCCTTTTTCTACAAAAAAAAAAAGGAAAGTTAGGCAGCTGGGGTGACATGCACCTATACTCCCAGCCACGTGGATGCCAACATAGGAGAATCACTCAAGACAGGAGGGTGAGGTTGTAGAGAGCTACAAAGAAGACTGCTATAGTACAGGCAACCACCAAGACCTTGTTTAAAAAAAAAAATCTAGCTAAATGAAGTACATTGGAGGAATGACTCATATAAATTCTGAAGGCATTTTGTTTTCCAAATTGTCCAATATTTGAAATAGTTATTTTGTTTCATTTTAATGATATGGCTACATCGGAGCCCTTAAACATTCCTCGTACATACATAATTAATCTACATATTTAAATAAGAGTAAGAAAACTATATTCTCCATATTCCTCAAGAGAAAAGGCAATCACACCGAAATATCTTATAGCTCCCCATAGTATCTGGTGGGTTTAGATTATTCTTTTCCAAAGGAAGCTTCCATTTAACTCCAAGGCAGAAGGCAGCAGACCAACCATAGGCATTTATAACAAAGAGACAGATGGTTGAACTGGTTACCTGTCTGCAGAAATTATTCATACAGGAGAAAACAAGCAAAGGAGATGGAAAAATTCTTATTTTTTTTATAACCTCAAACTATCCTTTTTGTTTATAAGATGAATTTCAATCACAGCAGCCAAAATAGGATAATGGGCAGAATTTTTACTGCTGTCTTCACTAGAAAACAATGATAAGAAATTGATTGTGATGAATGATCCTTGCTCTATATACTCTGGAAAATGAGCACCTGGCCACTCACACAAAGCATCTCCCTAAAGAGTTTTTCAGGAAAATTTCTCCTATTCAAACCTGGATTTAATAATGCAATGGAAGTAAGGGTCCCTGTGGTTAAGTCTCACATGGATGCTGAGCCACCACCAGTGGTAATGATTTCAGTCTGGTCCCCGGGCTTTCAGTAAAGACAACAAAGAAGTACAAAGAAGGTACAAAGAAGATAACAAAGTGTACAAAGAAGTGTACACTTCTGTTGTACACTTTTGGCCATATTTTTAATCATACCAGATTGTCATTTCTTTTTTTTTCTAAAATCTATTATTCTGCCTATGTGATTCTTAAAACCAGTATCACTAAGAATGGTGCTGGTCCAGACATTGATGAGTGTTCTTAAGTCCTAGGAAGAATATGAACCAACACTTGATAAGGACTTAAAACATTCAAACTCAATAAGTATTTAACACATGTATAGAAAAGAGTGCTTTGGGCGGCGCCTGTGGCTCAATGGAGTAGGGTGCAGGTCCCATATGCTGAAGGTGGCGGGTTCAAACCCAGCCCCGGCCAGAAAAAGAAAAAAGGAAAGAGTGCTTTCCCAGAAATAAGCTGGAAGGACTGAACAGGAAACACAGACCTGAACGGTAAGGATTACCTAATGGTTAGGTCCTCAAATCTTGTACTAGCAAACATCTTTACCTCTATCACCTAACTTGAAGAGCAATGGAAAAATTTTCAAATTCAATAGAATCATTTAAATGTAAACCTGTGGCATTTCCTTTTGTATACTAGTTTTGGGGGGAGGTAGGGCAAAGAAAAACTTAAAATGACAACTTCACAGTAATTATAATTCTTTCCTTATAAAAAAGAAATCTATAATTCTAGGCACATGAATATTCTTTGTATTATTTTTATACTTTACACATGTTAACATAGTGTAACTAGTATTTGTATGTGTTCACTAACTAATAAAAAACTTGGGAAAAGGAAAGCGCAGGATACAGCAAATGTGACAAAACATTAACTTATTAAAAAGAGTGACAATTGCAAGGGTGTTTAACATTTTCTGCTCTTTCTGCATGCCTGAAAGTTCTTTAATAATTTAAAATTAGGCTACGCTTTCAAAAAGTTCACCGGTTGTCACTTTTCATTCTAAATTGATTTTAAGTGACAAAGTTTAATAGTGTTGATTCATAGAAATTGTTTTCTAATTTTGTCTTGAGCCCCCAAACACTGAAGCCCTTTCTTACACGAATATCTAAACAATTTACAAAACAAGGGTAGGATTTCATTCTCAAATGGTAAAACATAATCACAGAGAATCTGAGTAACCTTGAGTTGTCCTGTTTTAGCCACTTGCCAGAGCCTATACTTTCTAAGCCAAGAAACCAGAAAATCCTAGGATTAAGACAAAGATAAATAGTAGCTGACCTTGTACCTACCTTTTCAGGGGTAGCCTCTGATCATGATTTGATCTTAATCCTATCATCAACACATCTTTCTACTTTTTTTGTTTGTTTGCTTTCTGTTGGTCTTAACAAAGAAAAAATTTCAGGACTTCTTTTTGAGACGCAATCCCAGGCATGCAACATCACTGAATTGTACCTGATATCACCACACTTGAGGTTTCCCCAGTCAATACTAACATTTGCCAGAAAAGACAGTCCTAGGCAACCATGAGCAAGTATGCGGTGAAGAATAGAGCTCCTAGCTTTAATGTGCACACTCTGAATGACTCTGTTAGAATGTCGCCCAGATGCACGATTATAGAAGCCTTGGTGATTCTCACACCAACAGTACAGGGGGAAGAAAAGGAAAAGCGATACACTTCATGCCATTTGCTCTATGAACTTTTTGGCCAGAATTCTGTAATTTTTTTTTTTTAAGTATTAAGCATTCTTCTTCTACTGCAAGGAAGGTTACTATACAATCTAAATGTTCTGAATGTGTCTTTTATAAAATAAAAAATCAAAGACACTTCAAGCTCAAGGAAATAACAGTTTTGAATGTTTCAAGAATTTCAGTTTAGGACTAGTGAGTGCGAGGAAGAGTTAAAATTCTCTAAGAGTCATTCCAGCTGGAAGCTTAGAGCCTGGGCATGGTAACAGAACTTAGCTCATGGGATTTTGCCTGAATCAGGGGGAAAGATTCAGGTAATTCAGTGGGGAGAGATTCTCCCCTCACTCCAGAGGAGAGAGAACTTGGAACAATCTTGGAATGAACTTGTTCTCAGCCTTATGCAACCAAAGGATCACACTTACAATTTAATCAGAGACCATAACATTTTATTCCATTGGAAATCATACCAAAAATATGGCTTACACTGATACGCTACATACTGTTTGAACAATAGAAAAAAAGTTTTAATATAAGGGGACTTTTTAACTTAAAAAAATCTTTTAATTGTAAAACCAAAAAAAAGCTAAGGCTAAAAGGGAATAATTGAATCCTATAAAGTTAGAAGTGAAGTTGATTTCTTAAATGTTAGCCACTTATAAAATATCATTCAATTTGAGGCTAACCCTAAAATCCTCAGTGCTTACAGTCATGCCTTTCTCTGCCATATACCCCAGCTATTGGAGCAACCTCCTAAGCTCTCGTGCTTTTGTTCATTGTTCCCAAATATATTGATTGAATCCCCACTATGTATCAGACGTTGTACTAGGGTGTCATTATTCTGTTGTGAATAAACAGTCATGGTGTAAGCTGTTGGTGTCTGTTCCCAACAATCTTCTTTCAACCTACCCCTCACACTCTCCCAGAGGAATCTTTCTAAGACATAGCTGTGTACATGTCACACACTTGCTAGAAAATTTCCATTGCTTCTCTTCCTCCAAAATCTTTCACCTCCAGACCCTTCACCCTCCCTCCACTTCAATCAAACTTTCTATTCCCCAGACAATCCCCAAAGTTTCTTTGCATAGGATCCTTGCTCTCCTCTTCCTTCTATGTAATATTAACCTTGAGCAGATCAGGTCACAGATTATAAGGAAAGAAGAAATAAATATGTTTGTGCCACAGCCCACCACTGCCACTGCTTTTCAGGACCTGGGACTGGCCAGGTCTCCCGCCCCGCTTGTCTAGGTTCCGGACAGGGACCACTATGCTCTGGTCTCACTCAGGAACAATTGCTCTTATGCGCCTGAGGGCTATTTACTTTAGTAGAAGGGAGAGAGACAGAAAGATAGTCTTTGAGGGTAAAGCAATCTTAGAATAGATCTTGAAAGTCTTTAGCAGAACTTAGTTCAGCAGAGAGAAGCCAATGCTGGCATTCTGCAAACAGGAGAGGAGACAGAGTCAAAGTAAGCTGGTCCATGATAGAATGAGCTCATGGCCAACTGCCTTCTCCTCCAGGCTAATATAGAACCAATTTCATGCCTCTCAACACCACAGGTGTAGAGACTGCCAATTCACCAATGCTCTCGTCTCGCGAGCTCTCTCATGCTTGTTTGTAGAGCCAAATCCCTCCCCATGCCCTTTTCACCAAGGTGTCTCATTATTGAGCTATACAGATGTTACTTATAACTCTTACTCCTTCTAGCCATAGGCTATAGGGGCTGCTACATGGTGAGATCTGTAGAAAAGAGGTACAACGCATGTTACAATAGGCTGCCTTGAGGTAGATTTAATTTTTAGTGAAGAGAGAAGGAAAACTTAAAATTTCTCTATACAAATAAAATTATTTCCTTGCAAGGGACAGAGAATGACCTACAGAGTGAACATATTAAAGTTGTTTTCATTCTTCAGGATTCAGCACCATAATTTCTATAGTAGGGGCATGTATTTGCCTCACCAAGAACACATGGACTTCCCTCTAAAGTTATTTACACTATGGAAAGCTATTACCTCTGCCCCTATTCCCTGTATCCTATGGTCCTTCACCTCAGCACCAATCTATATATACAAGGGGAACAAGAACTAGTGAGACATGATGTTACATAAAACCCTACTTGGAAACTATTGACTTGAGACCATTGGTTGGGTGATCTTGGAAAAGTCATTACTTCTTTTTGAGCCTCACTTTATATATTTAAAATTATAAATAAATGAAATATTTATATATTTTGTAAACTTAAAATAAATAAATTATTTATAAGAAATAAATTTAACACATTAATGGTCTTATACCTTACATGGCTCATTATAGTAGTTTAATACCCACATTATGTACTTCCAAAGTAGGCCATGGTTATCATCATTACCCTCCCTAGTAACCAATGTTTTATGTGTTCATCAAATATATATATGTATATATATATATATACATATATATATATATTTTTTTTTTCTTGAGACAGAGCCTCAAGCTGTCACCCTGGATAGAGTGCTGTGGCATTACAGCTCACAGCAACCTCCAATTCCTGGGCTTAAGCGAGTCTCTTGCCTCTGCCTCCCAAGTAGCTGGGACTACAGGCGCCCGCCACAATGCCTGGCCATTTTTTTGGTTGCAACCACCATTGTTGTTTGGCAGGCCTGGTCTAGATTTGAACCTGCCAGCTCAGGTGTATATGGCTGGCACCTTAGCCCATTGAGCCACAGGTGCTGAGCCTCTACATTGTTTCTTAAGCTGGGGAACCCCAGTGCTCATCTCAAGAGAGGATGAACACAGGAGAAAAGAAACTTTGGGAACATGAAAGAGGCTTCTCAGACCTTGGGAAAAGGGAGTATTGGTGGCCAAATGGGAAAGTTGGGATTAAAGCAAGAATTAAAGGAACAGGTAAGAGTAGGGCAGAGTGGAGTGGAGTGGAATGGAGTGGAGAAAACAAGGAGATCGAAAGTGACCTGAAATGGGAGGAAAAGGCCAAGATTGCCGCCTAATCTTTTGGATCTTTGTGGGTCCTTTTTCCTCTTTAGATTTCTACCGAAGAGAAGTCCACCAAAAGGAAAAAGGGCCAGAAAGAGCCAGCAAAAACAAAAAAGTTGAAAATCAAGAAGAGAGAAAGCAGCAAGTCTGTAAGAGAGACATTTGATATCCTTAGTGTCGAGGTTTGTTAAAGTTTGGTTTTCCTTTAAACAAACTTGATTGCTTAAATTTGTTATGTTATTCCTTCCATATTCTTTTTTTTTATTCCTTTTTTTCATATATGTTTCATGTATGTGTCTGTAGAGATTCTTGCAGTTTTGGCTGAGAATTGAGCATTATTTCCTTTAATTGCTAACCAATTCCTGGTTTGTTTTTTTTTTCGTAGAGACAGTGTCACTTTTTTGCCCTCAGAGTGCCGCGGTGTCACATAGCTCACAGCAACCTCCAACTCCTGGGCCTAGGCAACTCTCCCGCCTCAGTCCCCGAGTAGCTGGGATCACAGGCGCCTGCCACAACACCCGGCCATTTTCCTGCTGCAGTTTGGCCAGGCTGGGTCGGAACCCACCACCCTCGGTATATAGGGCCAATGCCCTACCCACAGAGCCACAGGCGCCGCCCCCCCCCTTTTTTTTTGAGACAGAGTCTCAAGCTGTTACCCTTGGTAGAGTGCTATGGCGTCAAAGCTCACAGCAACCTCCAACTCTCTGGCCTCAGTTTTTCTATTTTTAGTAGAGACAGGGTCTTGCTTTTGCTCAGACTGGTCCCCAACTCATGAGCTCAAGCATTCCACCTACCTTGACTTCTCAGAGTGCTAGGACTATAGGCATGAGCTACTGCGTCTGGCTTGGGGTCTTTTTCTTTTTTTTTTCTTTTTCTTTAAAGCCACTGTGGGCTTGCGTCCTCATGGCACTTGTGTTTAAATAAATTCAGAGGTTAGAACTGACACTGACTAGCAATCATTCTAATCCTACCCATTCACTTTATAGATGTGAAACTATCTCAGAGAAGTGAAGTGATCTCACTGTATTTTTAGATTATAACTCCAGTATAGGTTAGTTACAAAAAAAGAAAACCATCAAATGATTCTGAAGGGAAAGATTCAGATTTACTCCTGTACGATGCTTTTAAAAAATTGTTTACTTTGGTGCCAACATTAGGAAACTAAACATTTTGCATAAAAAAATGTGATTTTTGGATTCCTGTAACAATTTGACAGCTCAAGGCCAACGTTCCCTCATGTTTGTAGTGACGAGCTGAGTAGTGGATGTACCCATCATACTGGCATGTATACTCCAGACTGCCTCTGTTGCTTCCACTGGCCTGCTTCCTTCATTGTGCCAAGCATTTGAGTTTGGGTTGTTTGGAACAAAGTAAGAGGCAAAAGTGTCCTCAAGCATCTCAGTGCTGTCAATACTATTGTATAATCTAGACCTTTCACTGTTTTCAATTAGATATTTGAGACGTGCGTAGACATATACATATACGCATGTATTCTTTTCATTTACAAAATTCCTGTAGCTTTTAAATATCAAAGTTAAGGATTAGAAGTCAGATCACCTAACTTCCCTATTCTCTTATCATACATATTTCACTTTTCTCTTCTAGTCCCTGTGTGAGGGAATGCGGATTTTAGGTTGTGTGAAAGAGGTGAATGAATTGGAACTTGTGATCAGTCTCCCCAATGGCCTCCGGGGATTTGTGCAAGTAACTGAGATCTGTGATGCATACACCAAAAAGCTGAATGAGCAAGTGACACAAGAAGAACCTTTGAAGGTAACAGAACTGGATCAAACATTTACTGGAAATAAGTGGAAAACAAGTAGATGTAAAATGACAACTTTGCTAAATGCTAGGAAGGAAAGGTTCAAGGTGCTGTGAAAGTTTATAATAAGGGGATTTTTTTTTCCTTAATTGAGAAAGCTTGGAAGTCTTTGCTGAGCACAAAATTCTTTTTTTTCTTCTTTTTTTTTTTTTTTTTTGAGACAGAGTCTTACTTTGTCACCCTTGGTAGAGTGCATTGGCATCATACCTCACACCAGCCTCAAACTCTTTGGTTCAAGTAATTCTCTTACCTCAGCCTCCCAAGTAGCTGGGACTACAGGTGCCCATCACAACACCTGGCTGTTTTGTTTTGTTTTGTAGAGACAGAGTCTCACTTTATGGCCCTTGGTAGAGTGCTGTGGCATCACAGCTCACAGCAACCTCCAACTCCTGGGCTTAGGTGATTCTCTTGCCTCAGCCTCCTGAATAGCTGGGACTACAGGCGCCCACCACAATGCCCAGCTGTTTTTTCTGTTTTGCAGTTCAGCCGAGGCCGGGTTTGAACCTGCTACCTTCAGTATATGGGGCCGGCGCCCTACTCGATGAGCCACAAGTGCCGCCCTATTTTTTTTCTTTTTAAGAAATGAGGTCGCGCTCTGGCTCAGGCTGGTGTTGAACCTGTGAGCTCAGGCAATCCACCCGCCTTGGCCTCCCAAATGCTGGGATTAAAGGCATGAGCCCGGCCCTTAGCATAAGATTCTTGATCTGAGATCTGACAAATGAGGGTTCCCTGAGGAAAGAAGGAAGAAAGAAGCTGCATAATATGTAACAGAAGGCTAGTATGTCTAGGAATAGAGCAAGTGAAAGTGTGGTGTGGAATGGGCTGGAGAGCTGAGTAGAAGCGAGGTAATTTGTGGCTTTGCATACTATATTAAGCATTGTTTTTTTAATTCTGTTTATTTATTTAGTTAAGAGACAGAATCTTGCTCTGTAACCTGAGGTAGTGTGCCATGCCCTCAGCCTATTCACAGCAACCTCAAACTTCTGCCTGAGTAGCTAAGACTATAGGCTTTTACCAGACCCAGCTAAAGATGGGTCTTGCTTAGGCTGGTCTTGAACTCCTGAACTCAAGCAGTCCTCTAGCCTTGGCCTCCCAGAGTGCTAGGATTACAGGCATGACCTACCATGTCTGGCCAGTTTTTAACTTTAGAATCAATGGGCAGTCATTGACATTCTTACTAGGGCAGTTGACATGTAGATAGCATAGCAAACAGATTGAAGAGGCATGAAAAATTGTCTAGAAACCAGTTAGGAGGCAGTTGTAGGCTCTGAGACTGATGGCAATTTAGGATTTCTCAGAGACTGAGAAGGTCATTGCCTGCTGGTAGATTTGATAAGGGTGGTAAGGCAGAGAACAGTATCACAGACAAGTCCTAGGTTTATGTTGTATATGATTTGAGGGTTGTCCATGGCATTCTGAGATAGAAAACCCTGAAAAGGGATCTGGATTGGGAGAGATATTCATGATTTGGCTTGTTTTTTTGTTTTTTTTTTTTTTTTTTTTTTTGCAGTTTTTGGCCGGGGCTGGGTTTCAACCTGCCACCTCCGGCATATGGGGCTGGCGCCCTACTTCTTTGAGCCACAGGTGCCACCCGATTTGGCTTTGTTTTTTTTTTTTTTGAGACAGAGTCTTACTTTGTCATCCTGGGTAGAGTGCTGTGGCGTCACAGCTCACAGCAACTCCAAACTCTTGAGCTTAAGTGATTCTCCTGCCTCAGCCTCCCAAGTAGCTGGGACTACAGGCACCCACCACAATGCCTGGCTATTTTTTGTTGTTGTTTCAGTTGTCGTTGTTTAGCAGGTCTGGGCCAGGTTTGAACTTTCCTGCCTCAGTGTATGTGGCCAGCACCCTAACCACTGAGCTACAGGCACCAAGCCAATGTTAGGTGCTTTTATTTATTTATTTATTTATTTTTGAGACAGAGCCTCAAGCCATCACCCTGGATAGAGTGCAGTGGCATCATAGCTCACAGCAACCTCCAATTCCTAGGCTCAAGCGAGTCTCTTGCCTCCGCCTCCCAAGTAGCTGGGACTACAGGTGCCCGCCACAACGCCTGACCATTTTTTGGTTGCAGCCGTCATTGTTGTTTGGCGGGCCCGGGCTGGATTTGAACCCTCCAGCTCAGGTGTACGTGGCTGGCGCCTTAGCCCGTTAAGCCACAGGTGCCAAGCCTGTTAGGTGCTTTTAAAGGTCACAATAGACCACTGGATTTAGTGACCTGGAGCTCACTGGTGGTTTTATTGCGAGGTAAAAGTAGTGGAATGCAAGGGGTAGAAAGGAGATTGGAATGAGCTGAAAAGTGAATAGGAGATGAAGTAGGGACAGCAAATGTAGACAACTCTTGACCAATCATTTTACATCTGTCTGTTATGTGGAAATATATGGAGGGCTGTTGCTGGAATTCAAGTCTCTACCTTGGCCATACACCCATCTTTCTTTGTGTATGAGCAGTTATTCATCCACCTTTTAGATTCTTTGGGGTCCAAGGAAGAGAAGCCACTGAGCCACAACTGGGCAGTGGATTTGTGGTTCTGGGGAAGTGTGTTTTTCAGGCCTTTCTCATTCATATTGTGCAGGATCTGCTCCACTTGTCTGAACTTTTCTCACCCGGAATGCTCGTGAGATGTGTGGTGAGCAGTCTGGACACCACAGAGAGGGGGAAAAAGAGTGTGCAGCTGTCTCTGAACCCCAAAAATGTCAACAGAGTCCTGAGTGCTGAGTCCCTGAAGCCTGGCATGGTATGTACCTGGGGTCGGGGAAGAGGAGCAGGTAACGTGCTTTCTCTCTACTCTTGCCTCCTAGGAGTATGATTTAGGCTACCCTCTACTTTTCAGCTTAACTGTTTCTTTCTTTTTTTTAAAGGTTAACCAATTTTATTTTTATTTTATTTTTTGCAGTTTTTGGCGAGGGCTGGGTTTGAACGCGCCACCTCTGGCATATGGGTCCGGCGCCCTTCCCACTGAGCCACAGGTGCCACCCTTTTTCTTTGTTTTTTTTGAGACAGTGTCTTACTTTGTCGCCCTGGGTAGAGTGCCGTAGCATCAAAGCTCACACTCTTGAGCTTAAGCATTCCTCTTGCCTCAGCCTCCTGAGTAGCTGAGGCTATAGGCGCCTGCTGAAATACCCAGTGATTTATAGAGATGGGGTCTTGCTCTTGCTCAGGCTGGTTTCAAAATCCTGAGCTCAAGTAATCCACCCTCCTTGGCCTCCCAGAGTGCTGGGATTATAGGTGTGAGCCATCATGCCCGGCCTACATTCAGCTTAACTGTTACATGCAAGAGTGAGTCTTTTTCTGGATGGAAGATCTTCTGGGTGCTTTGGGTATTTAATGAACATTGAAGAAGACTGGATCCTAATCATTACCTTGGAGGAGAGAAAGGGAAAGCAAGTTCAAGTTTCACTGGTGGCAAAAAACTGCCTCCAGGAAACCTCGTGGGGAACTTGCCAATGGGAAGAAGGCATTCCTCATAGTGCCTTGCTTATGAAGACTTGATTGCAGATTTGGTCTTTTTCAAAGGCCTCCTGGCATTTGTGTGGAATGTGCAAGGCCTACCTTTTGCAAGCAGAAGACTGGATAGTCAGGGCAGTTAGTCTATCACTATATTAATGGATATCCCACTACTTCGTATCCAGTCTTGTGGAGATTCAGGAGAAATTAGTCCTGACTCAGAGCTTCCAAGTCCAGTAGGTACAAAAGAGTAAATTTATACTCATGTGTAAATACTTTTGTAATTAAGAGAAAGGAGATTGATATGAGATATGACAATTAAGTTTGTGAACTTGTCCTAAGAAGAGTGCTACATACCTCATTGCTAAATATGACTGTGGTCACCTTTGAAGTACTCCCCTTGGGTAGCTATGCACTGATGCCAGTGCCTAGTCCACCCTTCAAAGCAATTTTGGAACTATTTTTTTTCTGGAATGTCCATCAGAGCTGTCCTATTACCCTTGATGTTCCGAATGTCACCAAAATGTCTTCCTTTCAATATTTTCTTTATCTTTGGGCAAAGGAGAAAAGTCATTGTGGGCCAGATCAGGTGAGTAAGGAGGTTGTTCTAATGCAGTTATACGTTGACTGGCTAAAAATTCCCTCATAGACAGTGCCATGTGAATTGGTGCATTGTCATGATGCAAGAGCCACACCTTTCTCATGCCAAGGTTTTTAGTTAAGATTTTCCTAACTGTTTCTCTATCAATTTTTATTTGGTTTCCTATGCTTTTCCTAGAGAGATTTAGATGGACGGCTGACAATTTTGATGTACAATTTAATCAGTTTTTGCAGTGTTTTTGTCAGTTCTGCTCATCGCTAGCTGCTCTGACCTCTCCTCAGTGACATTTTTTTCTGCTTTCAGAAAATCTAATTGTGGACTGCTGTTTTCTTTATGTCATTATACCCATAAACTTGTACTAACATGTCCCTCATTTCACATTTTTGCCAAATTTAACAAGAAATTTTTTTTTTTAGAGACAGAGCCTCAAGCTGTCACCCTGGATAGAGTGCTGTGGCATCACAGATCACAGCAACCTCCAATTCCTGGGCTCAAGCGAGTCTCTTGCCTCTGCCTCCTGAGTAGCTGGGACTACAGGTGCCCACCACAATGCCCGGCCATTTTTTGGTTGCAGCTGTCATTGTTGTTTGGTGGGCCTGGTCTGGATTTGAACTCCCCAGCTCAGGTGTATGTGGCTGGCGCCTTAGCCCGTTGAGCCACAGGCGCCGAGCCTTAACAAGAAACTTTATGTTTGTTCATTGCTCTAATTCAAGCTCCATCGTTGTCATGATGGTACACAAAAACACACAATGACAGTAATGAACGCCACTCAGCAAGACACTGATATGCCACAGTTATGAAATCTTGCTGAATTGTTTGTACAGGGCGGCCAATGTAAACAAATGGTAGCAAGTTTGCAGACTTAATTGTCAGACCTCATATGATCTTGCAATGTTTAGTTAGAAGGGATGGGATTTAGGCTCGGCACCTGTAGCTTAGCGGGTAGGGCACCAGTCACATACATGGGGGCTGGCGGGTTTGAACCTGGCCTGGGCCTACCAAACAACGATGACAACTACAGCAAACAAAATAGCCGGGTGTTGTGGCAGGCACCTATAGTCCCAGCTACTTGGGAGGCTGAAGCAAGAGACTAGCTTGAGCCTAAGAGTTTGAGGTTGCTGTGAGCTGTGATGCCATGGCATTATACCGAGGGCAACATGGTGAGACTCTGTCTCAAAAAAAAGAACAGGATTTAGGAGGAAAGGACTGGAAGTTTTGGTAGGATTTATTTGGGTAAAAAGGGACTAAAAAGTAAGTCAAGGGTAGCACCTGTGGCTCATCGAGTAGGGCGCTGGCCCCATATACCAAGGATGGCAGGTTCAAGCCTGGCCTCGGCCGAACTGCAAACAGAAAAAATAGCCAGGCGTTGTGGCGGGCGCCTGTAGTCCCAGCTACTTGGGAGGCTGAGGCAAGAGAATTGCCTAAGCCCAGGAATTGGAGGTTGCTGTGAGCTGTGTGACACCACAGCACTCTACCTAAGGTGATAAAGTGAGACTCTGTCTCTACAAAAAAAAAAAAAAAAAAAGATAAGTCAAATTGCAGGGAATTGACAAGTG
>CAUYRH010133648.1:0-12718 GCA_963574655.1 Perodicticus potto
ACTTGAAATCTCTCCCTCTACCAGGAGCTTTGGTGTTTTCTGTATTCTTTTCTGTAAATCAATTCTGTCTTACCACGGAGGGGTGGGGGGGGGAAATAATGTAATGAAGAATAATAAAATACATGTATTTAAAAAAAAAAAGAAACCTGTCTCTTTGCAGCTAAACTTAATCTAAGGTTACAAGCAATAAGTAATCTGCTTCATTATTCTTGCATTTAGTCCTTAAAACTCTGAAACCTTTATCTTTGGTATGCATATGATTTGAGCCTCAAAGAATTGGAGATGACACTTACCTAGTTGTGTTTCCACCAAAAATAACAGACTGAGAATTTCCCATGCTGTAATAAATTTTTAAAAATTATGTGTCACCCCAATGATACTATATCTAGGCTCACATTTTAAGGCTCTGGATCTTGAAACCCCACTCCTGGCACCAAATCTATTCTAATTACAGCCTTTCAGGTTATATACTCAAAAAAACTAAAGTTAAAAAAATTAAAAATTTAAATATATATATATTTTTTTCTTCTGCCCTTTTAACAACTTATATTTGGGCTCAATGGTTACCACAGCCCCTGAGTCTATAAGACCTTCCAACACCTCTCTCCTGAGATGGAAGTAATCAGCAGCTTAGTTGGTTAAACTTGTCCAGAGACAGAATCTAATTGGCATAACTCATTTGTTGAAGCCAGACCGTGCATGAAAAATTACTGAACAGCCAGTGTGTTCACTGTTGTTGTGTCTGATACCAATTCCATGTCAAGCCAGCATAGGCAGTCATGTGAGAACTATGCAAGCTGTAATTCTGTCCCTTCCTGGAGCTGTGAGTAGCCAAGTATCATAAAATGCAAATATCAGAATATCCAAGTGCTATATGTATCTCTACATGGAATGCATAGTCCCCAAGAGGGAGTCACAGCCTAAACTGAAATGATCATCTTTCCATACCCCAGTCATTCTCCGCTTTCCCCGATCCCGATCTCAGTGAGTGTTACACCACCCATATAGTTCTCCAGGCTTGAAACGATGGTGTCAGCCTCCACTATCCTGCTACCCTAGTCCCAACATCTAATTAAATAGCAAACGTTGATTCTACCTCCCAAATCTCATGAATTCACCCACTTCTCCTCAACTCTCCAGCACTACCTTAGATCGTGCTATGACAGTCTCTTCAGTAGCTTCCTCACTCATCTCCCGTGTTCCCTCTTTCCTCCTTCGAAACATCCCCCATATGACATTCAGTCAAATCTGGTCGTGTGGATCTCTGCGTAAACCCTCTCAACAGCACGCCAATGTTCAACCCCTCCCTCTCTACCGCTCTAGCTGCTCTCTACCGCTCCAGCCTTCGCCTTGACTTCACTCTCAGAGCCAGTCTGAACAACTTACAGTTCCCAGAAGCCACATTTTCTAGTCTCTCTTTTGGCTCAGGTTTGTTTGTGCCCAAGGCCTCTTGGGGGGCCTTCCCTGACCTCACTGAGTGTACATTAGACGTGTTTTCTGTGCACTCTCATAGGGCTTTAGCGTTACCACAGTTCTTATCACTGCACTACGTGTGTCTATTTCTTTATCTGTATACTCCCCAGACCCTACTTTCCTTAGGGCAGGAGTATGTTCTTTTGATCATCGTCCATGCACATACTCATTACAGGTTTGCTGAGTAAAAGACACATTTGCCCAAAGGATTTTCTTTGCTACTACAACAGCTTTTGTGCAAGGTCTCCTATTTTGCAAAGGATACTCACAAGTCTTGTCTCCTTAGATCAGCCCTACAAACCCCACGCAGTCTTCCCAGCCCTGGCACAATGCCAAGAAAGAGGGCCAAGAGGAATGTTACTCTCATTTGCCTAAGAAGGAAACCTAATTCAAATATACTCGGTGACGTGCCTGCCAGCAAATGGCTAGGGCTAATTCCTAGTGGGGGCATCTATAAGTGACAGGTGGGGAGCAGGTACCAATCTCTGGTGGCAGAAAAAATACAAAAAGTGAGCACATTCTTGTTTTGTTTTTTTTTTTAGAAGGATTTCCTCCCTTCCCTCTCTTTTTTTTTCTTTAATTTTATTTTTGTTATTAAATCATAGCTGGGTACATTAGTGCAATCAAGGGGTACAATGTAATGTGCTGGTTTCACATACAATCTGAAATATGTTCATCAAACTGCTTAACATAGCTGTCATGGCATTTTCTTAGTTGTTGTATGAAGACATTTGTATTCTGCATTTACTAAGTTTTGCCTGTACCATTCTAAGATGCACCGTAGGTGTGGCCCCACCAATTACCCTTCCTCCTCCCCTCCCCTCCCTTGCCCCTTTCCCGTAAGATGAGCACATTCTAAAGAAAAATGTGCTGTGCATAGTGAAATCTGAGACCTTACCTGAGGGTCTCAAACCAACCGAAGATGGAGGAACATGTGCCACTTAGACACAAGGGAGGCGGTGACCCGCTGTGCTGACCATTAGGGTGGCTAGTCTGTCCTCAAATGATGATTTATGACGTTCCCTAATGGCAGCGCCCATGGCTGGGCTCAACAAGGATTAGATGGAACACAACAAGCTCAGTAAGCTGCTAAAAATCATTGGCCAGGGAAAAGTTAGGCACAGGGTGACCTGATTTTCTAGAGAACAACATGACAAGGTAGGCCAAGTAAAAGGGGGAAATCAAGGGTCAGGGAAGATGTGGAATACAGAATTCAGGCAAAGCGGCTGCTGCCCGTAGAGATGAGGTCTGCCCACCTGACATACTCCGTTCCAGCTACATTCCAAGTACCATTCAGAGCCTCCCTTCTTGAAGAACAATAAAAGCATTATTTGTTACTGTTGCCATTTTATTATTATTTTAGCACCAGTACATTGGAGCACTTTAGCACCAAAAAAAAAAAAAAAATGCTTCACACGTAGGGAAGAAACTCAGGAGAAAAGAAAAATAATAACCCTGTCTTCATTATATAAGATTCTGTATATCCAGGAAACCGAAGCCACTGACAGGTCCACAGAGACAGACCCACATCTCCATTTGTATTACCCGTTGTCTGAAAGGAAAAGAAAGGAGCACACCAGAAACAAATAGCTACAACAAATAGCTTCGCCTCTGGGCAGTCTCAGGCATCAGGAGTCCCTTTGCTGGGTCTAGCCCTTGTGGCTGAAGCAAAGCTCCCTCATGCTGACACAGTAGTTCTAGCAGCTAAACCTGGGTTTGCATAATTGACCCGACAGAGAAAAAAATTAAGATCTGTGTTTCTGGGATCCACCACTGAAATGTACAATGCCATGGCCAGTGTAGAAAAAAATAACTAATTCCAGGAGCTGATAAACCAGTGGTTTTTACCTGAAGATGGAGAACTACATGTTTTTTTTTTTTTTTTTTGAGATTCACTTTGTCACCCTCTATAGAGTGCTGTGGCGTCATAGCTCACAGCAACCTAAACTCTTGGGCTCAAGAGATCCTCTTGCCTCAGCCTCCCAAGTAGCTGGGACTGCAGGTGCCCACCATGATACCCGGCTATTTATAGACAGGATCTCACTTTTGCTCAGGCTGATCTCAAGTTCCTGAGCTCAGACGATACCTTGGGCTCAGCCTACCCCCACTCCCAAAACTGTAAATTTGACTTGAGACATGAATAATTGAAGAGTGTTTGTTCTCCAGTTTCTCATCCTCGATCTGAAGGGGACTAATCTAAGAAACAAGCCTTGGTGTGGACAAAATGGGCCCTATATTGTTCCCAAGGTCTCTTTCATATCAGTCTTACCTGGCCTGCCATCATATCCCTCACGTCCAACCTGCAAAGCTGTGCTGGCCTTATCGCTCAACTCGCTCCACTGCCACCTCTCACCCACCGCTACACTCCAAGTCACCACCACCTCTTCCCTTTATTTGGATTCCTGCAAAGGTCTCTTCACTGGTCTCTTCACTTTCTCCCCTGCAATTCATTCTCCACACAACAGTCAAATTATTTTCTTTGTTACCTTTTTTTCCTTAGGGACAGGATCTCACTATGTTGCCCAGGCTAACCTTAAACTCCTGGGCTCAAGCAGTCCTCCTGCCTCAGCCTCCTGAGTAGGTGGGACTACAGGGGCCCACCACCAGGCCTAGCTTTTTCTTTATAACTTTCAATATGCATTTTTTCAAACATAACACAAAAGCAGAGAGCATAGTGAAACCTCCGTTATTTAAATTATTTCCTGAAATTTCTGAAAGTGTATCCTAGACCTCTACCACATCACTGACAACCACTCCTGGACTGCACATCTCAAACTAATTCAAGTTGTCTTTTAAGCTAAGAATCATGCTGTTATCACAGCAACAAAATAAACAATAGTCAATATCACTGAATACCAACTCCACATTCAAATTTCCTCGGTGGTCGCAAAAACTTCTCTTTACAATCAGTGTTTGAACAAGAATCAAACTAGGTCCAAACACGGTGTTTGCTTCTGTCCCTTCAGGCTCTTTTATTCCATCGTAGTCTTCCATCCTCCTTGCTTTTCATGTCATTGATTGTTCTCTACAAAATATGAATCAGATCCCTTTGCAGTTAGAATAAAATCCCAAACCCCGACTCCGCCCCAGGCCCTGCCCATCTCTCTCACCCCTAGCTGAGCACAACCTAGCCCCAGCGGCCTTCCCCAGACACCCCAAATGTGTTGCCACATGGAATTATGCACTTGCTGATCCCACTGCCAGAATTGCTTTATCTTCTCTCCTGCACACACCTGCCAGATCTTCCAGAACTTTCCTCCTGCCCTTCGGGTCACAGCTCAAACTGCCATCTCCTCAAAGACAGTGGCCTTCTCCGATGACCTCCTTCCTTCATGGAGTCTGTTACTATTGAAAATTATCAGCTCGGCACCTGTGGCTCAACGGGCTAAGGTGCCAGCCACGTACACTTGAGCTGGCGGGTTCGAATCCAGCCCAGGCCCGCCAAACAACAATGATGGTTGCAACCAAAAAATGGCCGGGCGTTGTGGCGGGCGCCTGTGGTGCCAGCTACTTGGGAGGTGGAGGCAGGAGACTCACTTGAGCCCAGGAATTGGAGGTTGCTGTGAGCTGTGATGCCACAGCACTCTATCCAAGGAGATAGCTTGAGGCTCTGTCTCAAAAAAAAAAAAAAAAAAAAAGAGGGCAGCGCTTGTGGCTCATCGAGTAGGGCACCAGCCCCATATACCGAAGGTGGCGGGTTCAAACCCAGCCTCGGCGGAAATGCAAAACAGAAAAATATCCGGGCGTTGTGGCAGGCGCCTGTAGTCCCAGCTACTCAGGAGGTTGAGGCAAGAGAATCGCCTAAGCCCAGGAGTTGGAGGTTGCTGTGAGCTGTGTGACGCCACGGAACTCTACCAAGGGCGATAAAATGAGACTCTGTCTCTCCAAAAAAAAAAAAGAAAAGAAAGAAAGAAAATTATCTTTGTTTTCTTGTGCAACAGGATATTAAAATGAAAGTTTCTAACAGAACACCAAGAGACAATAAATGTAAAACTTAAAGCTAAATAACCATATACAACACCTACAAAGGAAATAATTAAGAAGCTTGTAATGTTTCTTGGGCTCCTTGGCCAAATCTAATATATAAAAAGTGGTAAGAGAATGAAGGAGGATTTCTTTGGAAGGAGTTGCTGCTCTGTGAGAGCCACCTCTTCCCGGCCGAGGGGAAGGGGTATGGTGGACAGTGCTGCCTCCTTCGAGCCTGGATAGAGACAGCTTCAGAGGCCACTTCGAGAGTATGCTGTGTCCTCTCAAGTTAGCGAGATGGGAGGAAGAGTGTTAGAAACTGAACTTGTGCCCAACTCTCACTGGAGAGCACTAAAGTGGTTAGCCCGGGAAAACAGCACAGGGGGTGCTGGGTTGGGTTGGGTTTGCACTTCCAGAGCCTGTTGTGATGAGAGATGCTTGAACATGTCCTGTGGACTAATGTGGACCATGTGATGAATATCAGAGAGGGTTACCTTAAATTCTGCCCAATGTGGGTACCTAGAGGATACAGTGAACCCCCAATAACAAAAGTGAAGTCCTATTCTTCCTAGGGACTAAAGAATAACAACTTACTGCTATGAAGATGCCGCCACCTGGGCCAAAGAGTCGTCTTTAATCATCTGCCAGGCCAAAAGAGCAGGGAATCTCCCACGCTAGTAAGAATGTCCCACTACCCCCACCTCACACGTGCGCAAATACACAACCCAAACCCTTTGAAAGAAACAAAATACCAACCAGGAAGAGGGGAGCTGTGGAAGAAGATAAAACGAGAGATAGCAAAAGCTATATCCCCACACCTATGGTGCATTTTGCAAGGTACGTGGCAAATCTATTATATAGAGAGTATAAATGTCTGTCTTTCTTTTTTCTTTTTCTTTCTTTTATTTTATTTTATTTTTTTTTGAGACAGAGTCTCAAGCTATGGCCCTGGGTAGCATGCCGTGGCGTCACATCTCACAGCAACCTCAAACTCTTGGGCTTAAGCAATTCTCTTGCCTCAACCTACCAAGTAGCTGGGACTACAGGTGCCTGCCATAATGCCCAGCTATTTTTTTGGTGTAGTTGTCATTGTTGCTTGGCGGCCCCGGGCTGGATTTGAACCCGCCAGCTCCGGCATATGTGGCTGGTGCCCTAGCCAGTTGAGCTACAGGCGCCAAGCCAAGTATAAATGTCTTAACACAATAATTAAGAAAGTGAGGTGAAGGACCATCTATGTTAACCAGTTTGGTGTAACATTCCAAATTGTATATAAAACTAGTACATTGTACCCCATAAATGCATTTTAAAAAAAAAAAAGAAAGAAAAACCAGAGACATTAAGGAATCACTTTGCCAAAAAAAAGCCACATCCTCTTCCCTGAATCAGGAAGCTGTCAACTACAGGCCATAATTCAAGGGCGCAAATCACCCTTTGGATGAATTGGAAGCAGTTAATCATTATCCTCTATCAGACCTTCCAGTTTTTAATATTTTAATTTTATTTATTTATTTATTTAATTTTAGGGACAGAGTTTCACTTTGTCAGCCTCAGTAGAGTGCTATGACATCACAGCTCACAGCAACCTCCAACTCCTGGGCTTAGGCCATTCTCTTGCCACAGCCTCCCGAGTAGCCAGGACTACAGGCGCCCACCACAATGCCCAGCTATTTTTTGTTGCAGTTTGGCCGGGGCCAGTTTCAAACCCACCACCCTTGGTTATACGGGGCTGGCACCCTACCCACTTAGCCATAGGCTCCACCCCAGACCTTCCAGTTTTTAAATTTAATCTGAAACTTAAAGTGACCAAAGGATGGTCCATAGCCCAGGAGTTGTACTGATGTGACAGGTATTCAGTTCTAAGATTCCTGATGAAATAGAAAGGAAGCTGAACCACGGAACAGATGGCACCAGAGAGGTGAATCCAGGGTTATCCAGATATCCAGCTGGAGTTCATGGTCTGGGGCCATTCTGCTGAGAAGAAGACTCATTTATACAGGCAAGGCAGGTGGCTACCAGTGGTCAGTCCTCCAGGTGGCTACCAGTGGTCAGAACAATCGTGGGCTCTGCCAACATTACAGCACCACCAAATATACTTCAAATGGGCAGTGGATGACAAAATGTGAGTTAGGCTTCCAGCCTATAAATCACCTGCTTAGTATATCAGCTCATTATCTGTCCTTCCAGTGGCATCACTGTGAACATGGCTGTGAACTCTGTCATGCTAGTATTGTACCCCAGAACCAAGAAGAGGGTCTGGTGGATAGAAGGTACCCTGTAAATATTTTAAAAATAAATATCATCAAAGATTGATCAATGAACTCATCTTTCAGTTTCCCGAGTTGCAGGTCCTCAAATAATGAGCTTCTGCTTTGGGGGTTGCTGGAAGTTTCTAGGGTAGCTATATTATATAGAATAAGCTAACCAGGCCGGGCAAGGTGGCTCATGCCTGTAATCCTAGCACCCTGGGAGGCCAAGGCAGATGGAGTACTTGAGCTCAGGAGTTCAAGACCAATCTGAGCAAAAGCAAGCCCCTATCTCTACTAAAAATAAAAAAACTAAGGCAAGAGGATCGCTAGAGCCCGAGTTGGAGGTTGCTGTGAGCTATGACGCCACGGCACTCTACCCAGGGCAACAGCTTGAAACTCTGTCTCAAAAAAAAAAAGAATAAACTAACTGCTGTGACAACAATTCTAAAATATGATTGGGTTAACAGAAAGCAAGTTTAGGGCAGCGTCGGTGGCTCAAATGAGTAGGGTGCCGGCCCCATATACCAGAGGTGGCAGGTTCAAACCCAGCCCCGGCCAAAAACTGCAAAAAAACCCAAAAAACAAAAAACAGAAAGCAAGTTTATTTCTTACTCGTGACAAATCCAATGAGAATGATCCTGGGCAGCTCTCCTCGGAGCAATGACTCAGGGTTCCAGTCTCCTCCCAGGATGCAATGCTGCCATCTTTAACGTGCATCTCTAGGAACCACAGCTGATAATTAATCTTGTCAGCTTAAAAATGACACACATCATTTCTGTGTATGTTCCTTTGACCTGGTCCTATGCGCATGACCAAAGACAGGAAACAGAACTGCTGCGTCTGGCTGGACAATTACATCCGCAGAATACCTCTGTGCTGTGGAAGGAGAGCTTACATATTTGCTGGTCAGTTACCACCACTGCCTCAGTAGCTACCTGGAGGGGCTAATGACTAAAGGCCTGCTTGGCTTGTCTATATGAGTCTTCCCCCCAGCAGGAGGGACCCCAGACCATGAACCCCAACTAGATATCTGGGCCTCGCTAACCCCAGATTCCTCCCCTGGGCCAATTGTTACTTAGTTCAGCTTCCCCTCAGAGCTTCACTATTTATAGAAGCCTTAGAACTGAATCAGGAACCTTAGAACTGAGTATCTGCCCACCACCTCAATAATTTTTTCCTCACACCCTGTTCTATGAGGAAAAAAAGGCCACATCCCGCCCAGCCCACCCCCATGGCTGGGTTAGCTGCCAAGTACCAGTTCCACATTTTAAGGGCTCTCTGCTCTTACCCAACTGCTGTGAGTAAAAACTCAAGCTTCTAAGAAGAGCCCTAAATACCTTCTTCACTTTATGGTGAAGAACTGGGGCCTGGAGCTAGTCAATGACCCAGTCAAGGTCACACAGCTTGTCAGTGGCAGAGCTGGGATCGGAGAATCTGTACTTCTGTCCCATCTTTGCTTCACATCACACGTCTTCAAAACCTCCACCAACTGGTCTGTCAAAGGCCTCATCTCTTCAATTGCCAAATCACCTACATTCTACTCAAACTGAGTTTTTGCTGTCCCCATGTCCTGAGAACCTTTCTGTATGTTCTACCTCAGCCTTACTCCTTCTCCTGATTCTGGAGACACACTTCCCCCAGACACACTTCACCGGCCCTCTGGTCTGGTCCCTGACCCACCCTTTCAGCTCAGGTTACATTTGGGAGTTTTGTTCTCTGCTGAATGTCAGAACCCAAAGAGGCGTAAAGACTGTGTGTGCTGCCCTTCAGGCCCCCACCTGCGCAGCTGAGGAAACCAATGCCCTGAGGGCTGGAATAGACTGCTAGAGCTCACACTGCTAGTCGCTGTGCGGTTTGAAGGAGGCCAGTGTGGCCCTTATGCCTGTCTTCCGTCTGTCCAGACACGTCTGGCCTTGCCTCAGTCTCTGCATGCGGCCGGCAGCCCTTCAGGAGCTGAGATCATCTCGACGCTCCGACTTGATCGCCACCCCCTCAGCACGGCTGCTTCCCATCAAGGCTTCCTGGCTGTATGGACAGGAATGTAGAAAGGAAGGAATGCTAGGAAGTTAACTTTGGGTAATCTGTGCAGGGACAAATCTCTGATGACACGTTGGGGATGGGATGGGAACTGATGAGTAAATGCATCCTCTTTCTTTTCTCTAGACAGACAGTCCCGACGTGAATGTCAAATGCCTTGTTAGGTAGTCCTACCTAACCAAGCAACCACCGACCAGCCCACTTGCTAGTACATCTTTGACTCTCGTTCTACTGTCCCGTTCCCCTCCTCAATACAATCCTCCCATTTAAGCCTTTGCCTCAGGCTCTTCCTTTTTTTTTTTTTCTTTTTTTCCACTTCTTTTCTTTTTCCTTTTTCCCCAGAGTCTCACTCTGTCCCCCTAGGTAGAGAGCTATGGCATCATCACAGCTCACAGCAACGGCAAACTCTTCGGCTCAAGAGATCCTCTAGCCTCAGCTTCCCAAGTACGTAGGACTACAGGCGCTCACCACAATACACACATAATTTTTCCATTTTTAGTAGCTACAGGTCTCAATTTTGCTCAGACTGGTCTTGAACTCATGATCTCAAGAGATCCATCTGCCTCCACCTCCCAGAGTGTTAGGATTAGAGGCATGAGCCACCTCACCTGGCCATCTCTCAGGCTTTTCTGTCCACAGAGCCCAGACTCAGACAGAGGTAGAGAGAGGGAGCCCTGGGAACACCTGGCTGCCCAGCTGGGTCCCATAGAGGATGTCCGTCTTGTTATCATTCCCCATGTCTTGTCCTTAGCCTGGTTGGTTCAAAAACTTAATTTTTTCAAACCCAAAGGAGCAGCTCAATTTACCCAAGCCACAGAATGCCAGTTAGTGGCCTTGGAAAACGTAACTGTCAAACAAAACTTGAATGCACCCAATGAGGGCATCTTCTCCCTGTAGGTGAGAAAATTGAAAGGCCACGTGGTGGGCAGTGAAGCCCCAGCATGCTGGGGGCTTCTCATCACGTCAGGACACACGTCTCAGCTGCCGAGCCTGAGGGCCTGTCAGCACACCAGGAGTAGCCTCGTCAAGGTCTTGTGGTGAGTCTGCTTGGCCAAGAATTCTCCATGTTTTCTCTTGTCACGTTCTTATTTTTACATTTGTAGATTGTTAGTATTGTTTTTATTGTTATTACCACCATAAAGAGGGTAATAGTTGGGAAAATGATGAATGTGCTTTTCTCTTTTGCCCTTCAGAGAATATGACCTTTTTCCTTGGTTGGCCCCATGCATCCATCTGCCTAGGGAGAGATTAAATTGTTACGGAATAATGCAAAAAGAAATAAAGAGAGCTAATATTTTGCTACTGACATTTAAAATGAGATTTCTCAGCAAGGCATTAATTTTTAGATCGAAGGTATTGTCTTGAGAGAGGTAGAATCATTGGCAGGATAAAAGCATAGAATTGGAGGCCAAGTATCCGGGGCAAATCCAGGTCCTGCCATTTGTCAGTTGTGTGACCTGGGAAGAGTTACTGAGGTTCTCTATGACTTAGTCTCCTTACCTGAAAAATGGGGTAATAATAGTACTACCTTAGGGGATCGTTATGAGAATTTAATGAGCTAATACAAGCCAGGTGCAGGGCTCACCTGAGCTCCCAGCTACTCGGGAGGCTGAGGTGGGAGGGCTGCATTAGCCCAGAAGTTTGAGGCTGTAGTGAACCATGAGTGTGCCTGTGAGTAGCCCCTGCACTCCAGCCTGGGGGAAGGAAGAGAAGGAGGAAGGGAAAGGTAAATTTAAAAAATGAGCTAACAAATATAAAGCATACATTCAACAAACCTTCATTTTTTTTTATTTTTTGAGACAGAGCCTCAAGCTGTCACCCTGAATAGAGTGCTGTGGCATCACAGCTCACAGCAACCTCCAATACCTGGGCTCAAGCGAGTCTCTTGCCTCAGCCTCCCAAGTAGCTGGAACTACAGGCGCCCGCCACAATGCCCGGCCATTTTTTGGTTGCAGCTGTTGTTGTTGTTTGGCCAGCCCGGGGGCTGGATTCGAACCCGCCAGCTCAGGTGTATGTGGCTGGCGCCTTAGCCCATTGAGCCATAGGCGCCGAACCACAACAAACCTTTATTAAATTCCTTCTAAACCTCTAGCACTGTAACACCTAGAAGTAGTTAGGAAGCATCTGGAACATAGCAAGTATTCAATAAACACAGGCTGTCATTGTCAAAATTCCTTTATCTTCCTTTTCAATGTATCAAGAGCCAGCGTTTAAGAGCCAAGGCGGCCATGAAGCTCTCTCGTTGCAGACAGGGCATGAGACCGAGAATGCGGAAAGCCTTTCCTTTCAGTCCTAAGGGCTTATGGAGAAAAAAGTGAGAAGCAAACCAGTATCCAATGTACTGGATCCTCACACGAAGCCGGGGGACGACCTGGTGCGCCCACACAAGAGAAAGACTCAGTTCAGTTCAAGTTTGTGGGAGGCGGGAGGAGAGAGGGGGAGGGAGGGGACTGGTCTGCTCCCACCTGACCGGCACAATGTCAGGGTACACGGCACACCTACCCAACAAATGCAAACCTTGGAGCCTCGTCGTTTGTGCCCTCATATTAATCTGGGGGAAAAGGCCTTTGTGGCAGCAGGAAAAAAAGGGAGAAAAAGAGAAGGAAAAGAAAACACCTCCACACACACACACAGAGTACACAGCACACGCCGTGCCACACACCACACACCACACACCCTGCCACACACCACGCCACACAGCACACACCGTGCCACACACCACACATGGTGCTACACATCACGCCACACAGCACACACATTGCCACACACCACACACGGTGCTACACACTACACACCTGCCACACACCACGCACGGTGCCACACACCCTGCCACACACCATGCCACACAGCACACACCGTGCCACACACCACACACCCTGCCACACACCACGCCACACAGCACACACCGTGCCACACACCACACACCACACACGGTGCTACACACTACACACCTGCCACACACCACGCACGGTGCCACACACCCTGCCACACACCAT
>CAUYRH010133651.1:0-22182 GCA_963574655.1 Perodicticus potto
TGAGACAGAGCCTCAAGCTGTCACCCTGGATAGAGTGCCGTGGCATCACAGCTCACAGCAACCTCCAATTCCTGGGCTCAAGCGAGTCTCCTGCCTCTGCCTCCCAAGTAGCTGGGACTACAGGCGCCCACCACAACACCCGGCCATTTTTTGGTTGCAGCTGTCATTGTTGTTTGGCAGGCCCGGGCTAGATTCGAACCTACCAGCTCAGGTGTACGTGGCTGGTGCCTTAGCCCGTTGAGCCACAGGCGCTGAGCCTTCTTTTTTTTTTTTTTTGAGACAGAGTCTCACTATGTCGCCCTTAGTAGGTTGCTGTGGTGTCACAGCTCACAGCAACCTCAAACTCTTGGGCTTAAGGTATTCTCTTGCCTCAGCCTCCCAAGTAGCTGGGACTACAGGCGCTCACCACAACACCCGGCTATTTTTTTGTTGTAGTTGTCATTGTTGGTTAGTAGGCCCAGGCTGTGTTTGAACCTGCCAGCCCCAGGGTATGTAGCCAGCACCCTAACCACTAAGCTATGGGCATCGAGCCAAATGATAACTATTTTACTTGCCCTACTCTTCTTTCCATTAGCTCGGGGGACTCTCAAAGCTATGTATTTAAAAAATGCTCTGGAAAGGGAAGAACAGTCCAATTATCACAATTATTCACTTTAACAACTAAAATCTCAACAAGCTTTTCAAAGAGGTTAAAACATAGTATTCCCTCTGTAATCTATATCACAGATATTTATCATATTGCTTCATCAAGACTATTTGTGAAATAATTAGAATTTGAGAAAATCATGAGTCTTGAAATCAATCAAATTAATAAAAGTCCTCTAGGGGTGGGCCTGTGGCTCAAAGGAGTAGGGCGCCGGCCCCATATGCAGGAGGTAATGGGTTCAAAACCAACCTAGGCCAAAAACTGCAAAAAATAAATAAAAATAAAATAAAAGTCCTCTAACATCTATTTACCAAAGGCATAAATAAAGAAAAGGCCATAAATATGAAAAGGCCATACTGTAGTCTCCACAAGACTGCATAAATTGCTCTGTGATCAAATTAATCTTTCGAATGATAAAATCAACCTAAGTACACATCTATAAGCAAGGTGATTACTGTAGTATACAATGATGATTTGACACCAATCAGTGGCAGTAATTGTATATGAAGGAGTGCACTTTAAATTAATCATCCACTTCATTGACAAGTATTTCATGCATTTATCATATTTTTTTTGGATTTTTTTTTTTGTTTGTTTTGAGAGAAGAGTCGCCTGCAGTAGAGTGTTGTGGCTTTACAGCTCATAGCTACCTCAAACTCTTGGGTTTAAGCAATTCTCTTGCCTCAGCTTCCCAAGTAGCTGGACTACAGGCACCTGCCACGATGCCCGGCTATTTTTGTTGTTGTTGCTGTCTTTGTTGCTTAGTAGGCCCGTCAGGGTTCGAACCCGCCAGCCCTAGTGTATGTGGCCGGCGCTGTAACCACTGCGCTATGTGTGCTGAGCCAAACACTTATAATTTTTTTTTTTTGAGACAGAGCCTCAAGCTGTTGCCCTGGGTAAAGTGCTGTGGCATCACAGCTCACAGCAACCTATAACTCCTGGGCTCAAGCGATTCTCTTGCCTCCGCCTCCAAGTAGCTGGGACTACAGGCGTCTGCCACAACGCCTGGCTATTTTTTGGTTGCAGCTGTCATTGTTGTTTTGGCAGGCCAGGGCTGGATTCGAACCTGCCAGCCCGGGCGTATGTGGCTGGTGCCTTAGCTGCTTGAGCCACAGGGACCAAGACACACACTTATGATTTTTTTTTTTGAGACAGAGCCTTAAGCTGTCACCCTGGGTAGAGTGCTGTGGCATCACAGCTCACAGCAACCTCCAACTCCTGGGCTTAAGCAATTCTCCTGCCTCTGCCTCCCAAGTAGCTGGGACTACAGGCGCCCGCCACAACACCCAGTTGTTTTTTTTGTTACAGTTGTCAATGTTATTTAGCAGGCCTGAGCTGGGTTTGAACCTGCCAGCCTTGGTGTATGTGGGCGCCGAGTCAACGTGCTATTTGTTATGTTCCCTTAACCCTCCCACCATGCCCCTCAATGTTCTACATTTTGGAGGCTCTATTAGCCTGGGTCCCTGAGGGAGAAGGACATGGGACAGAACCCACACCAACTTGAGATGGATAGATAGTAATTAAGCTATGTCATGGTGGTGGGTGCCTGTGGTCCCACATACTTGGGAGAGTGAGGAAAGAGGATCACTTTAGCCCAGGAGCTTGAGGTTGCAGTAAGCTATTGCAAGGTTTGTTATTTTATTATATATTACTACAATTGGAGGGAGAGGTAGGTTTTTACCACAGCATAACCTAGTCTAAAATGACTGACATAAAGAATGATCTAGATACCAATTTCATAAGCAGTTCCAGACTTTTAGTATTTGCTTGGTTACAATGTTTTGTGTAACACTTTTCTATTGCTGTTATAAAAAACTAGCACAAACTTAATGGCTTAGAGCAGTAAATTTACCCTGTTAAATTCTGAGGGTCAGACCTAAGTCTGAAATGGGTTGGCAGAGCTGCATTCCTTCAGGGAGCTGTGGGGGAGAATCTGTCTCCTTGTCTTTTCTACCTTCTAGAGCAGCGGTTCTCAACCTGTGGGTTTCGACCCCTATGGACTGTAGTAAAGGTTTGTGGCATTAGAAAGGTTGCAAACCACTGTTCTAGAGACTGCCTGAGAGCTCATTGACTCATGGTCCTATTTTCAAAACCAGCAGGGGCACTCTTTCCCGTCTTGCAAGATGGCGAGTGAAAAAGTTGAGAAGCCGGTTTCTAAAGAGAAGAAACCTTTTAATAAAGAGAAGAGACCTAAGGCCAAGAAGGGGAAGCCCCACTGCAGCCGAAATCCTGTTCTCGTCAGAGGAACAGGCAGATATTCCCGATCTGCCATGTATTCGAGAAAGACAATGTATAAGAGGAAATACACAGCAGCTAAATCCAAGATTGAAAAGAAAAAGAAGGCGAAAGTCCTTGCCACTGTTACAAAACCAGTTGGTGGGGTCAAGAATGGTGGTACTCGGGTGGTTAAACTTTGCAAAATGCCTAGATACTATCCCACCGAAGATGTGCCTCGAAAGCTATTGAGCCATGGCAAGAAACTATTTAGTCAGCATGTGAGAAAACTGCGATCCAGCATCACACCCGGGACCATTCTGATCATCCTCACTGGACACCACGGAGGCAAGAGAGTGGTTTTCCTAAAGCAGCTGGGCAGTGGCTTGCTACTTGTGACTGGACCTCTGTCCCTCAATTGAGTTCCTCTATGAAGGACACACCAATTTGTCATCGCCACCACCACAAAAATTGACATCAGTAATGTTAAAATCCCAAAGCATCTTACTGATGCTTATTTCAAGAAGCAGCAGCTCCGGAAGCCCAGACACCAGGAAGGTGAGATCTTCACCGCAGAAAAAGAGAAATATGAGATAACAGAACAGCGCAAGGTTGATCAAAAAGCTGTGGACTCACAAATTTAACCGAAAATCAAGGCTATTCCAAAAAAAAAGGGCTATTCCTCAGCTCCAGGTCTACCTGCGATGAGTGTTTGCCCTGACAAATGGAACTTACCCTCATAAAATGGTGTTTTAAATTTCTTAAAAAGAACCTAATTAAATGGCTAATAGATTAAAAAAATAAACAAACAAACCCAGCAGGGCAGCATGTACCTGTTTCTCAACTTTCTCTGCACCTGCTGTCACATCGCTTTTTCTCACACTTACTCTCCTGCCTTCCTCTTATAGGATCCTTGTGATGCCACTGGGCCCACCTGGATAATCCAGGGTAATTTCTCCAACTAAAGCCTTTTAACCTAATCCCATTTGTAAAGTCCCTTTTTTGAATTACAGTAACACACTCACAGGTTCCAGGGACATGGATGGCTTTGAGGGGCCATTATGCTGTCTACTACAGCCACCTTTTGTCAACTGAGGATAACTGTGAAGAGACATCGTAAAGATTCTGTCTCTAAAACATTGCCCGGACCGGCAAGATGACAAAAATGCTGTCATCAATAAGTCAACTGTTCTCCTGATAGGCCACAGCAATAGGAAGTCAGTACTCTGAAACTCACCCCTTATTTCACACTGAGGGCAAGTATAAAAGAGTTAGTATTGTATCAAGGATACTAGCGGAGTCAAAAAGCCTGTGTTGTTTCCAGTTGACTAGAAGTCAAGAGAATTAACAGTCTTTTCTCTTTTCTTAGATTTTATGTGGCAAAAATTGATTGATTTTATTTTCCAGAACTCAATTGGTTCTTTGTTCTAAAACTACTTTAACCTGTACCCACAAAATAAAACCTCAGATAGATGCCACCATCTATGCTCAAAGGACATGTTTCTACCACAAGAGGGAGTCTTAGCCCATGAAAAAAGAGGATGAACACCCTGCTGACTGGTCAGGAGTTACCTAAAGGTAACAGTTGAAAGGTAGACAGTTTCTGCATACAACTGCTGGCCAACAATGTATTAAAGAGGAAGGGTGCATAAAACTTTGCCAGTATGGGCTGTCTGCCATATCCATGGGCTCCGCATCTGTGGATTCAACCTACTATGGACAGGAAATAGTCGGGGGCGGGGGGGAGCCAATAAAAAATACTATAAATTAAAAAAAAACTAACACAGTACAACTATTTACATAGCATTTACATTGTATCATTGTATTAGGTATTAAAGTAATCTAGAGAGGTTCAAAGTATATGGGAGGATGTGTGTAGGTTATATGCAAATACCAAGCCATTTATATCAGGGACCTGAACATCTGTAGGTTTTTGTATCTGTGGGGAGGGCAGATGTCCTGGAAGTAACTCCCCATGGACAAAGGGATGACTATATAAGTTTTTTTTTTTTTTAGAGACAAAGTCTCCCTTTGTGACTTTGTAGAATGCTGTGGCTTCACAGCTCACAGCAACTTCCAGCTCTTGGGCTTAAGCAATTCCCTTGCCTTAGCCTCCCAAGTAGCTGGGACTACAGGCGCCTACCACAACATCCCAAGACACATACTGCTCTCCAGATTCCTAATGCTTGGTCTTAGCTTGTTGCTACAAAAATATGAAACAAATGGATTGCGAGGTAACATATCTGTAAAACTGCCAGAGGAGGCTCTGATTTACTGCAATGCTGACAGAGCAAAGGTGACACTAATCTCCATGATAAACAACCTGGAACACATCTTTCTCTGTCCCATAGCCTCACAGGTGCCCTCAACACATATCACTAGCCAAGCAACTTCATTAGTAGCTGGAGCTTAGAAAGTAAATGCAGGGTTTAATGCATCTCTATGATGGCAGAAGATAATGAATTGAATTCTAGCGGCTCAAAGAAAATTTGAGGACTATTGCAAACTGTATGTCTTCCCTGTATCAGTCATCACAACAGTTAACCAATCCATTAAGGATACAACTTGAAGACTTACTAAGAGTCAAGAATTATGCCTTTCTCATTGTAAACAGGGAGGCTAAGTAGTAAACTAAGCTCCATTCTTTCTCCACAGTCCCCTATGTTCTCAGTATTCTGGTTCAGCAGTATTCTGGTCCCTTCTTGGGGGGGAGATGTGTGGCAGGGGACGGGGGAGATGTGTGGTGCTACAATCCTCCTTCATCAGGTAGACAGTCTGGACAGAGAAACTTCCTCTTTGCTTCAGGACAGGATGATGGCAAGAGGTCAAGTCGCCATGCAGGTTTAATGCAGTTAAAGACCCTGAAGTGTAATTTCGAGAGCTTGATGACTATCAGGACAACTGAAAGAAATGGGCGAGGATAATAAAGGGTATCTGTAGGGGAAGGTGGTGCAAGTGAGTGAACTTAAGTAATGATAAATTTCTCCTATCAAAGTATTTATTTTTTCCATTATAAATGCAATAAATACTAATGAAAGAAAGTTGAGAAAATGAAAAAACTAACAGAGTTAGTTTTCAGAGTTTCACCACCCAAATACAACCCATTACCATTTTAGCATACTTCTAGCCCTGTGGTAACAGTTGAGTGTTACTCAAAGTTGCTCCTTTACTAAATGGCTATGTAACATCCTAACATAAAGATTCACCACATGGGACTGCAAACTAGCACAGCCTCTGTGGAGAAAGAAGTATGGAAATTCCTCAAAGAACTAAAAGTAGACCTTCCATTTGATTCTATGATACCATTATCAGGTATCTATCCAATGGAAAAAAAGTCATTTTACCATAAGGACATTTGCACTTGAATGTTTATAGCAGCTCAATTCACAATTGAAAAGATGGGTAACAAACCAGTCCCTTCAATACAGGAATGGATTACTGAACTGTGGTATATGTATACTATGGAAAAAGATGGAGATTTGGTTATCTTTTGTAACAACCTGGATGGATTTACAGAACATTCTCCTAAGTGAAGTATCCAAGAAGGAAAAACACATCCTGAGGAGCCGGGACTACAGGTGCCACCACAACATCTGGCTAGTTTTTCTATTTTTAGTAGAGACGAGATCTCACTTTTGCCCAGGTTGGTCTCGAATTCTTGATCTCAGGCGATACACCTGCCTTGGCCTCCCAGAGTGGTAGGATTATAGGCATGAGCCACTGCGCTTGGCCAACTTTCAGGTTTTTTCTAACTTTTTTCTTTTATAAAGAACAATTCTAGGCACTTACCTTGCTTTTTTTGGTGAATTTATATTTACAATTATTGCCTTAGGAAGTCGTCTCAGAGTAGGAATTCTCAAAGTCAACCACTCTGAACATCTGTCAAGTCCATCAATTCATTCAGCATTCCTTTTACTGAGTATTTATGCAAAGCCTGGCAAATGTGCTCAGATTGAGAAAAGATGGGCTGGGTATGCCAGCTCATGCCTGTAATCCCAGCACTGGGGGAGGCTGAGGCAGGAGGATCACTTGAGCTCAGAGGTTTGAGACCAGCCTGGGCAAGATCAAGATACAATCTTTAGTCAGGCATGGTGGTATATATCTGTAAGTCTCAGCTACTTGGTAGACTGAAGCAGAAGGATCTCATGAGCCCCTGAAATTGCAGTGAGCTATGATAAAAGCATTGCACTCTAGTCCTGGATGATAGACCATGTCTCCAAAAAGAACAAAAGATGACAAGATGCAGTTTTGGTCTCTGTTCTCAAAGAGGTCACACTCAGACAAACCATAGTGGCAAACTCCTTTTCCACAGGTTAATTCCATCCATGGTGTAGTCCACATTTTACAGTATCTGGGGTATGAGGATTAAAATCAATCAACCAACCAAATAAACAAAAACTGGGCTTAATTTGTAGGCAAAAATGAAATCTTGGTTTAGAATTAATGTTTACTTATTAATTGTACTTCCTATTTTATGATTTACTTCGTTTTTTTTTTTTTTTGTAGAGACAGAGTCTTACTTTATCGCCCTCGGTAGAGTGTCATGGCTTTACACAGCTCACAGCAACCTCCAACTCCTGGGCTTAGGCGATTCTCTTGCCTCAGCCTCCCGAGTAGCTGGGACTACAGGCGCCCGCCACAACGCCCGGCTATTTTTCTGTTTTGCAGTTCAGCCGAGGCCGGGTTTGAATCTGCCACCTTCAGTATATGGGGCCGGCGCCCTACTCGATGAGCCACAGGCACTGCCCTACTTCATGTTTTCGCTCATCTGTTCCTGGGATGTTGGTATATGTCTCAGCAGTTTGTATGCTTCCTTTACCGAACAGAACAAAGACATGAGCCCACTATCAGTATGCACTGCTACATTTTTTTCTGGTTTACCATTTAATCTATTTTTTCCACACTTAAAATGACTTTTACTGAATGGTAATTTAGAGCTATGCCATCTGGTCCACATTGAGGGATGTTATAGGAAACTACTTAATGAAACTTGTTGCATTATTTACTGAAAGGGTATTTTTGTGACAATAATGTTGGTTACAGTAGTTTCCTATTTATGAGAACCCATAAAAGAAGTTTCTTTCTGATATTGGTAGCAGGAATAATTATGCTTTTCCTGGGTACTTACTGAGTTTGTATGTTATAAATACAGATTATATGTCATCTGTACAAAAATTCCTAGAAGGGCTTGGCGCCTGCGGCTCAACAGGATAGGGCGCCAGCCACGTATACCTGAGCTGGCGGGTTTGAATCGAGCCCAGGCCCGCCAAACAATGACAGCTGCAACCAAAAAATGGCCGGGCCTTGTGGCGGGCGCCTGTAGTCCCAGCTACCTGGGAGGCAGAGGCAGGAGACTCGCTTGAGCCCAGGAATTGGAGGTTGCTGTGAGCTGTGATGCTACAGCACTCTACCCAGGGAGACAGCTTGAGGCTCTGTCTCAAAAAAAAAAAAAAAATCCTAGAAGGCATAAAGTTAGTGGTACAGACCACCACTAACAATTGCAAATATTTAAAAAAACACGTTTTAAGAACTTAAGTTTCACTCTTGGCTTTATCTTATCTTCCCTACTTTCATTTTCCTTATCTATTTATTTAAAAAATTTAAAATAGTTATTAAAATTACAGAACACAAAAAAATGCATGGTGTCTTGTTTTTAAAAATTAGAAGGTTCTGGCAACGCCTGTCGCTCAAGGAGTAGGGTGCCGGACCCATATACTGGAGGTAGCGGGTTCAAACCCGGCCCCAGCCAAAAAAAAAAAAAAAGTAAAAATTAGAAGGTTCAAAAAAGTCTAAAATAAAAAGTAAAAAAATCTCACCAACTCTTCATTAGAACACTAATACTTTATTGATAAACTACTGGGTAAGAGACAAGTAAACACACAATTATCAACAAGCATGGCAAGTGTTACAAAAAATGGAGAGAGATATGTGTTATGGACATATACAGGAAGGGCATCTAATTTGACCCAAAGGACTTTTGAAATGACTTCTAGAGAAAAAGGTACAGAATCCAGAGGAAAAAGCAGTCGAGAGAGGAAAGGGTATTCCAAAAGATAAAAAAAACCAACACTGAGCTAAGGAATTTGAACTTGATCCTGAAGACCATGAAAGCCCACTGCAGGATTTTAAATGGGATTTAAATGACATAATCAGATTTGCATTTTATAACAGTCTGGTAGTGGTGGCTAAAACGGATTGCTAGGGGATGAAAAATGGAATCAGTAACCCTAGTGGCTATGATGTCTAAAGTTCAGAAAGTGATAAGAGCTTGAATGATTTAGTAGATTAAAAAATAAGGTTTCTCTTAAAAAAAAAATAAGGTTTCTAATATATTTTCTAACTACTATCAGTATGTAAGAATGCTAAAAATTTTTGCTAAGTAATACATTTAGCCTCTTGAATTCAGATTTCCAAAAAAAACTCAGGATCAAATAAAAATAATTTTATTTTTTTTCAAATATTTATATTCCATTTCTTATTGTATTGACCTGAATAGTATTTTTTAAATAATACTTAACCAAATCATATGTTTATAGGTTAAAAACTGAGAAACAGTTCAAGGGAACAAGATGGAGATTTGAAAATTATTTAAACTCTTTAAGCATTTAGTATTTTTTTTTTTTTTTTGAGACAGAGCCTCAAGCTGTCACCCTGGATAGAGTGCTGTGGCATCACAGCTCACAGCAACCTCCAATTCCTGGGCTCAAGCGAGTCTCCTGCCTACGCCTCCCAAGTAGCTGGGACTACAGGCGCCCGCCACAACGCCCGGCCATTTTTTTTTTTTTTTGGTTGCAGCTGTCATTGTTGTTTGGCGGGCCTGGGCTGGATTCGAACCCGCCAGCTCAGGTGTACGTGGCTGGCGCCTTAGCCCATTGAGCCATAGGTGCCGAGCCAAGCATTTAGTATTATAAACCAGAAGCCATATAACAATGGTGAGAGGATTGGCTGTTTAAGACGTGTTAGGATAGCTGGGTAACCACCTGCCAATTGGTTCAAAGCTATAAGAATTGCTTCCTACCACATAGCTGCAATCCTGTTCAGATGACTCACAAAGTTCAATGCTTTTTATTAAAAATGGAATAGCATATTTATTCCATCTGTAGAAGGAAGATAAACTTCTGACTATTGTGAAATAAAGTCGATAGTCACAGACAAACTGAATATGTATGATTATGGAAAAAAGGAATAGTTTTCCCCAATGAAATGTAAAAAAGGAACAATAGCAGGAGGAAAAAACTGATCAAGGTTTATGAGCCCATATATGTATGTATATCAATCTATTACAAACATGAAATATGTAAGGTCAAATAGTCTAAAGAGTCAGATCAGTTTATACACAAAGGAAGAAGAAACAGTAAATTATCATTTGGGCTGCAAAGCCTCATGAAATTGAGGAAATATAAAAATCACATAAAGGGAATCATTGCAAACTTGTTAAACAGAAAAGTCTTTTGCTTATTTGGAGTACAACTATTCATAACAGGAAAAGATGAAAATAATCTAAGAATCAAAAAAGGTAAAAAAAAAAAAAAAAGGCTGAATGAATTATAGGATAGCAACATATCATATAGCTTTTTAGTTTGTTTTTTTAGAGACAAGGTATTCCTCTGTAGCCCCAGGCTAGAGCGCAGTGGGGATATTACAGCTCACTGTTAGCCTTGAGCCCCTGGGTGCAAGTGATCCTCCTCAGCTTCCTGAGTAGCTAGCAGGGACCACAAGTGTGCGCCACTGTGCCTGGCTTTATATAGCTTTTTCTTCCCCATTAGCCACTAGATGATCAGAGAATATACAGCTTTTTGAAAGGACATACACAAAGACCGGAAGTGGAAACGGACTCATCCAATACTTAGCAAAATTTTCATAAATATGTGTGAATTAAGAACAATATAGATAGGGTGAATGGTTTCCTATATTCTTATTTTATTTAGGTACAATGGGCCCAGGAGGTACCCAGAAGCCTATCTGGTATTAGTCAACTAAATGCATGTTATCTCCCTCTTTCAATATAATGTGATCGATAGGCACATACAACCTCCTCCAGAATCACAGGAATGTACAGCCTACTTTACAACTAAGGTTTCTGGAAAGGAAAGAAACCGCTGAATTGATCCATGGGCTTACTGTGAGTGTAGCGAGTGACATGAAGCCGATCAGGTTATTCCACACTTTATCGATGTCCTTTAGCAACTGCTGGAGTTTCTCACTGCACACTGCAGTGGCTTTTATCCCCAGCTCCACACGCTTGGTCACCCTGTACACTTCAACAACACCTGGTGGAGTGAGAGGGCAGAGTTAGGCACTGGACATCCAGAGAAGGATGTGGGCAAGACAGGGCAGCATTACTGCTTGCTGGTATCTTAGTTAGAATTAAGATAGTAAGACAGGTGGACAGAGGTCAGCTTACTATTTTTGGGGACCAATCCACCCCTCAGTATTGCAGTATAACTTACTAGTAAGAACACAGACTCCAGAGCTCACAGCTTGGGGCTCAAATCCTGGCTCTGCTTCTTACTAGCTATGTAACCTTGGACACGCCACATAACCTGTCTGTGCCTTGGTTTCTTTATTTGTAAAGTTGGGATAATAATAGTACCTTCTCAAAGGATGGTTGAGAGGATTGAATGAGTAAATACTATAAAAGGCTTAGAATAGTGCCTGGAGAACAGTAGGTAATATGTAAGTTCTTAGCTATTTTTTCTAGGTTTGTTTTTAAAAGAGTCTAAATGTTAATATCATCATAAAGTAATTAAGAAATAGCTCACCCCTCTGAATCCCAAGGATTTACAAACTCTTTGGCTTTACAAATCTTCTATACACTTAACATGATATAGGATGGTTCTTTTCCTATGGTCTCTGAATTACAGCTGAACTCTTCAAGCAAGGATGGGAGGTGCCAAGTATCTCCACATTATCAGACACATCCCAAATCCCTGTGACAGTCACCAAACATATCACCCCAACCTCTCTAAGTGAACACTGGGAGATTCCAGGGGATTTTTCAGGGAGGTACAGTCTGTGTGCACTACGGCTTTTCCTCTTACTTCCCCAAGGGAAGGACAGGAATTATTGCCCACCCTAAGTTGAGTGAGGGGGCTTCTAAGAGAATCTTCTGTTGATATAAGGAAACGTATAGAAAAAAAGGTTTCTTGGGGTAGCACCTGTGGCTCAGTGGTAGGGCGCCGGCCCCACATACTGAGGGTGGCAGGTTCAAACCCGGCCCCGGCCAAACTGCAACAACAATAACAACAAAAACGTAGCCGGGTGTTGTGGTGGGCACCTGTAGTCCCAGCTACTGGGAGGCTGAGGCAAGAGAATCGCCTAAGCCCAGGAGTTGGAAGGTTGCTGTGAGCTGTGACACCACGGCACTCTACCAAGGGTGATAAAGTGAGACTCTGTCTCTACAAAAAAAAAAAAAAAAAAGGTTTCTTGGTGCACATCTGCTTATACAGCAGCATTGTGCCTGTCTGAACAGGAAAAGAGAACCTAAGTCCTTGAGAGAGGTGATAGGAGTAAGGTAGGTGCTATATTCCTGCACCCTCCATTCATCCAGCAAATAGTTTTCAGTGCCTGTACAGTAGGCACTACGTGCCCAGAACTAAATTAGGTGCTAGGGACATCAGTGAATAAAAAGACAAAAATCTCTGCCTTTTCAGATGTTCATTCAAGTGGAGGGAAACAAACAGTAAAAACAAGAACTATATAGAAAAATATGAGCTATGAAAGGTGATTGGTCTAAAGAGAAAATCAAGCAGAGATGGGGATAGGAAGTTCCAGGGTAGGGAGAGGAGATACTGTTTTGAGAAAGAGATTCTAGGGAAGATCTCGCTTAGAAGGTGATATTTAAGTAAGATCTGAAAAAAATTAGAGTTCATAGTCCCAGCAACTCGGGAGGCTGAGGCAGGAGAATCACCTAAGCCGGGGAGTTGGAGGTTACTGTGAGCTGTGTGTCGCCACGGTACTCTACCGAGGGCGATAAAGTGAGACTCCGTCTCTAAAAAAAAAAAAGATTAGCGTTCAGAGCTCAGGGAGGGCAGGACCACCACACTGGACAGAGACTGCCGTTTCAAGTTGGATTGGGATGTTTAATACCTGCAAACGTCCAGGAAGCTCATGAATCTGTGATGTCATTAAGGGGTTAGAGAAGAATCCACAGAGTATTGCAAGGCACTGATTGGGCTCACAATGATTTCATTTAATGTATCGCTAGTTTAGCTTTTTTATAAACCAATAATGAAGATACAATTTTATATTATTGCTATTACATATATAAATATATACATACATCCACATACACATAGATATATACACAAGGACTAAGAAACTTAGCCACAGAGTTCTTAAGTCAAATAGCTATTATTACCTGTGACTTAGGTATCTCATCTATAACTGAGGTCTTACATAATTTGAGAGATCTAGCTTAAAATACTTAACAGAAGAAAAAACTGGAAATATTTTGAATAAATACAACATAAAAAGAACATACCCAATAAATATTCCATGCCTTGAGCTGACTGAATTACTTCTGTGCAAACAGAACTACTACTGATTCCATTTAAGGTATCATTTGCTTTCTTAATGACCTAGAAGGAATGAAATAACATCACCTTATATAACAGAGATATCACTACAAATCAATTTACAATTTATCACTGCAAATCAATTTACTATTAGTAGAAAACCCAACCCAAAAGCCAGGAGGTGTGAAGAAAAAGCATGACTGACTGACGGGTGTGTACAACTGTGCCGAAACAAACCTGAGAACTTAATTTAACCTTGAAGAAACAATCCTTTACTTCTTTGGAAGAGAAAAGACAGAGGTTCTGTAGTTTAAATATTATTTTGATTTAGGCAGAGCTAATGATATCACTTTGTCATTTCTTATAGTGACAGTGACAGATGAAGGGACAACAGACAAATGAACCAGTGTTTGCTATTACAAATGTGAAAGAAGCTTCCCTTAAGATCTATGACTTTCCATAGGGTTTCACTTTGCACAAGGCTATTCTTAAGGTTTGCCTGAGGTTTGCCTCTGTCCATTCAACTGAACCAAGGCAAAATGGCACAAGAGAGCACTTCTATATGTGAACACAAAAGTGACATACTCACATCCAGGGCACTCCCCAGGCACCTCTGCCATTCATACGCATATCTCTCATTTTCCTGTGGATTTCAGAAAAAGAGCTAATTAAATGTTTAAGCCTGGAATCATCTATTTATGACTTCAGCCAATTCAAAGACTTGGGAAAACTTTCCTTTTTATTAAAACTACTCTAATTCAAGCAGTTTATCTTTTGGAATCCATAAATAATCATTTAAAATTACTAATAAATGTAACTTCTGAACACATGACCTGTAAATCTGAGAGAAATGTTTTAGAGCAGCTTCCCTCTGTAAATGCTGCTCATTTGTTCCGTCAGTAACAGTGTAAGGCCTTTCTTCAGAGGTATTCACCACGTAGGTATCTAGTACAAAAGCTGATATCAAACCCTTGGCTTTCCACTCTAAGTTATAATGCTGTGTGTGAGGACACGGTGCGTGCCCCCATAACAAGGAACGGGGCAAAGAGGAAAGTCAAGCATGTTGGCTCTAGTGGAACACAGAGTGGGACTAAGATGCAGAAAGCAGAAACAGAACATCTAGAATATTTTCCTTTCCTCCTTTATTTCAAGGTTTTTTTTCCTTGAGACAGAGTCTCATTTTGTCACCCTTGGTAGAGTGCCATGGCATCACAGCTCACAGCAACCTCAAACTCTTGGACTCAAGCGATTCTCTAACCTCAGCCTCCCGAGTAGCTGGGACTACAGGTGCCCGCCACAATGCCCAGTTGTTTTTAGAGACAGGGTCTCACTTTTGCTCAGGTTGGTCTCGAACTCGTGAGCTCAAGTACCCGCCTCCCAGAGTGCTTAGGATTACAGGCATCAGCCACGGCGCCCAGATACTTTGAGGTTTTAACATTGATTAAAAACTGTAAGTGCACAAAGGAATTCTACAAATACTTCCCTCCTTATGAAATGCCATGAGTACTTTCAGTTTTAGGGTCACTAACTCCTGCCAGTGGATGCCAGTCTGGGAGGTGATTTTGCCCAGAGCCAACCATTCTCTTCTGTGTGGTGCCTCACATCTTCCTGTCCCTCATTCCCCCACGTGAAAACTGAAAGCACTTTATCCTGGGGACCTCAGTGCTCAGGTGGTCTTTCACCTGTCCCCTGCAAAAAACGATCTTGCTTACCTCCACCTCTCCCGTCAGATCTTTATACTTGTCCCGGATGACAGGCAGAGCAGGTTTCTCACTCAGAGTATTGGAGCGATCTCTGAAAGGCTGCTCCACAGCCGGAGAAGGAGAAGAACGGCTTATTTCTTTATCACCAAGGCTCAGACTCCTCTTGTGTGATCCTGAGAAAAGTGGATAGTACAGTTGAAGGTTTTGATTACTTAGTTCCAGCAGAGGCTCTTCTTTGCTGACACGCCCCTCTTCTTTAGGTATTTGTTTCCTGAGGCATTCAGAAACACGGTCCTCCTGCACTGTGTCTGGTAAGCTACATGCTGAATCCTTTCAATCTTTCTCTCTTGCTTCCCTTCCCTGTCTTTAGTTTTCTCCATTACTTTTCTGTGATCTATCACAATTTTTCCATAATTCTTTTTTAGCTGTTTTATATTAGCCAATAGTAATAAACATTTGTGTTTAAGTAAATTGGAAAACAAATGAGAAATTCAAACTATTAAGTATAGATAAAACCTTTGAAGCAAAATCTAAGAAAAGTATCATTAATAAGAAGGAAAAGATGCATCTAGCTGAAAGAATGATCAGTAGTTGAAAAGTGCAACTAATTGTAACAAAAAGTTTCCATATATGTCCAGGAAAATACAATTTTTCCATAACTCTAAGCGCAGAATCACTGGCGTCTAGAGCACAGAAATGCCTTTCTAAACACCAGTATGTAAGAGCTGTATTACTTTTCCAGACATTTGTTAGGGAATGAGCTCCTATATACTCTCTCAATCTAACTGAAACCAATGATCCCTTTTGTTAGGATGGGATTAAAACAGAAGAGGTTAACTCAAATGGCTGTGGAGACCAGGCATGTAAAGGAAAGGTCTGAAGCAGGCCAGATGGAGACAGAAAGGATGGGGACCCTGGGCAAAAACAAAGCAAGCCCCATCTACAAGAAGTGTTGCCACTCAGCTCCAGCTGACTGGCAAGTCACTGGAATACAGGCCTAGTACTGCCAGATATTGTAACTTTTCAAGAAAAGCTAGATATCCAGATTGAGAAACCTCATGATTTAAAAATATTGGCCTTGGGCGGCGCCTGTGGCTCAGTGAGTAGGGCGCCAGTCCCATATCCTGGAGGTGGCAAGTTCAAACCTAGCTCTGGCCAAAACCTGCAAAAAATAAATAAATAAATAAAAATATTGGCCTTCACTTCATACTTTAAAAAACTATGTGGGTCAATCAAAACAGATCTGCAGGCTTGGATACAGGTCCATAGCCATCACATTGCAGCCTTTACATTAAATGAAATTGTCTATAACCAGGGAACAAGAGCAACACTAATGTGCCTACAAGTGGATCGAACCCATTTCTGGACCTTTTAACACAGTACACCTCTAACCAAACAAGGTAATGAACCGTAACTCTGTGTGGTGCTTGTTTTAGGCTCAAAAAGCAGTTATCTGAGGGTTACTATTTTGTCTTCTGTTCAGTCTCAGGGAAATCATTACTATACTTATCTGTAATTGATCCTGGTTTCAAAGACTGGAAAATCTATTTTCTGCTAAATCAGCAACTAATATTTTTGTTTTTTGAGACAGAGTCTCAAGCCTTTGCCCTGGGTAGAGTGCCATGGCGTCAGCTCACAGCAACTTCAAACTCTTGGGCTTAAGTGATTCTCTTGCCTCAGCCTCCCAAGTAGCTGGGACTACAGGCACCTGCCACATTGCCCAGCTATTTGTTGTTGTTCTTTTTGTTGTCATCATTGTTGTTTAGCAGTCCTGGGCCAGGTTCGAACCCGCCAGCCCCAGTGTATGTGGTTGGTGCCCTAGCCACTGAGCTACAGGCGCTGAGCCTAAACAGTACATTTTCAATGTGGATAAAACAACCTTCCTTTGGAAAAAGATGGCGCCTAGGACTTTCAAAGCTAGAGGGAAGTCAATGCCTAGCTTAAGAGCTTTAAAGGGTAGGCTCTCTTGTTAGGGGCTAATGCAGCTGGTGACTTTAAGTTGAAGCTAATGCTCGTTGACCATTCCAAAAATCCTACAGCCCTAAGGATTATGCTAAATCTATTCTGCCTGTGCTCTATAAATGAAAGAACAAAGCCTAGATGACATCATTTCTGTTTATAGCATGGTTTACTGCGTATTTTAAGCCAATTATTGAGACCTTCTGCTGAGAAAAAAAAAAGATTCCTTGTGAATGAAATATTACTGCTTATTGACAATGCACTTGGTCACCCAAGAGCTCTGATGAAGATATACAAAAAAGTGAATGGTGATTTTCATGCCTAATCACACAACCTCTGTTCTGCAGCTAGCCCATGGATCAAGGAATAATTTCAACTTTCAGGTCTTATTTAAATACATTTCGTAATGCTGTAGCTGCCATAGTGAGTCCTCTGATGGATCTGGGCATAGTAAATTGAAACCTTCTGGAAAAGATTCATCATCCCAGATGTTATTAAGAACATTCATGATTTGTGAGAGGAGGTAAAAATATCACCAGTAATAGGAGTTTGAAAGAAGTTGATTCCAACCCTCATGGATGACTTTGAGGGGTTTAAGACTTCAGTGAAGGCAGATGTGGTAGAAATTGTAAGAGAAATAGAATTAGAAATGGAGTCAGATGATGTGACTGAATTGCTGCTATCTCATGATAAAACCTGAGTGAATGAAGAGTTACTGCTTACAAATGATCAAATAAAGTGGTTTCTTGAGATGGAATCTACACGTGGTGAAGATGCTGTGAACTTTGTTGAAATGACAACAGAAGACTTAGAATGTCACATAAATTTAGTTGATAAAGTAATGGCAGGGTTCCTCCCAATTTTGAAGGAAGTTCTGTGAATAAAATGCCGTCAAACAGCATTACATGCTACAGAGAAATCTTTTGTGAAAGGAAATGTTAGGTGACCTGGCAAACTTCACTGGTCTCATTTTAAGAAATTCCCATAGCAACCTCAGCCTTCAATAGCTATCCATCCCTGATGAGTCAGCAGCCGTTCACATTGAGGTAAGACCCCTCTGCCAGCAAAGACTGTGACACTCTAAAGGTGCAAATGATTGTTAGCATTTTTAATAATAAAATATTTTAATTAAGGTATGGACACTTTTTTTAGACAATGCTATTTTACACTTAATATACCACAATGTAAACATAACATATATGTTCTGGGGAACCAAAAATTTGCACATCTCACTATCTTGTGATATTTGCTTTATTACAGTGGTTTAGAACCTGACATGCAGTACATCTGAGGTGTGCAAGACTTTTCTGACTCTGGGTCTTTCCACGAACAACCAACTTTGGAAGTTACATCCTTTTCTGTTTTGACCTAGCTTTGGAAGTCATATAGCATTACTTCTGTAATACTTTGTTACCTAGAAACAAGTCACCAAGTCCAGCCCACATTCACAACGGAGGTAGAGAAATGTCGAGTAATTTGGGAACAAATTTTAAAACAGATTTTAAAAACTACACTGATAAGCATGGAATTTGAACAAAGGAAGTTTTGTAAATATTTTTAATGGTATTAGGTTAACATACCCTGGTTCTCTACCTCAGTGGAGATAACAGTCATGTCTAATGGTCCTAGTATACTTGAAATTCTTTGTCTAAAGATTCTCTCATTGGTTAGTGTTTGGATAGGCACTGTCCTTGTTTGCTTCTGAAAAGAATGAAGAATGATGATGAGAAAGTGCATTCTAATCTGCAAACACGAAGTTCAGAACTTTAAGTTTTGGTATGAATGAAACATGCCTGTAATGAGGGAGCAATGAGAAATGAAGTTAAAAAGGGAGTGCCCCACAGTTGCTCCTCCTCTCCTTTCACTTACAACTTACCATCTTTACTTTTACATTTTCAGGGTTAAAATTTATTTTTTATAACCTTGATTACTTTTCTGTATAATTCGTAAGTTAATTTTCTGTTGCTCTGGGTAGCATGCCATAGTGTCAACCTGGCTTATAGCAACCTCAGACTCCTGGGCTCAAGTGATCCTCCTGTCTCAGCCTCCTGAGTAACTGGCACTAGAGATGCCCACCATTCATACCCTGATAACTTTTATATTTTTAGTAGAGATGGGGTCTCACTCTTGCTCAGGCTGGTCTCAAACTCCTGAACTCAAGTGAGCCTACCACCTCAGCCTCCCAGAGTACTAGGATTACAGTCATAAGTCACTGTGCCTAGCCAACATTTTTTTTTTTTTTTTTGAGGCAGTCTCGCCATGTCGCTGCCCTCGGTAGAACACTGTGGCATCACAGCTCACAACCTCAAACTCTTGGGCTTAAACAATTCTCTTGCCTTAGGCTCCCAAGTAGCTGGGACTACAGCCACCCGCCATAACACCTGGCTATTTTATTTTATTTTTTTGTAGTTGGCATTGTTTGGCAGGCCCAGGACGGGTTTGAACCCACCAGCTGGGTGCATGTGGCTGGCACCCTAGCCCCCTGAGCTATAGACACTGAGCCCCAACATTTTTATATATATGTGTATATATATATATATATATATTTTTTTTTTTTCCCCTGGAGTTTCTGGGTGTCTCTTGTGTTCTTATAACTTTAACATACTCTGTTTACCTCCCACATCTCCATGTAATAAGATAGATAGGCTGTTGATCCTATATCCTATTGATCCTTCTGGGGCTTTCTTCTCTAGTCTGATGTGGCCCAGTTGTTCTTTAGACTTTTACTTCTTTTTTTAGTTGATTTCCCTATTGCGAGAATCCATGCCTTTCTCTTTCTTCTTTATTGCTACTTCATATCCTCAGGTAATTTCCTAAGAGAGACGGTGAGGATGGTTACATCTTTAAAGTATTTGCATGTCTGAAAATTCCCTTACTGAATCTTTATTCTTAATTGATAGTTAGCTGTTTATAGGGTCCTATGAGACATTGGCATTAGAATTTTAATGGTATAGCCCCATTATCTTCTGACACAACTCTTACTGATAAAGAAATCTGATGGGTATCTATCTACCTATGGTTCTTTTGTGGGTAGGTGGCTTTTTTTTTTTTTCTTTTTTTTTTAAGCTAAAAGCTTTTAGTCTTTCTCCTGGGCATGTGAATTTTCACAGTGATATGCTAAATTATCCCTTTAGAGTCATTTTTTTCTGTTCATTTCCTTCCTCTTGCAGATTTTGTTTGAATGTCGGGTGATCCTTTATTTTCTGTTAATACGTATGAGTGAACAAAAAAATTGTGAGTTGGATGGAGTTTATTGATTGTCTAGTCTTAGAGTAATTGGGCAGGGAACTTGTTAAATGCTAGAATGTGTGAATTCTTCTCTGGCATGATTCAATTTCTTTAGGAAAGAAACTTCTAATTTTTTTTGCTTAAAGCATAAATGCTTGACTGCCTTTCAGAGTAGGGTGGTAGACTATTGAGCACATGCAGACTTTTAATCCCCATATTTCAGCTCAAGTTTTAATCCCTTCCTTTATTTCACTAGACATTTCCTGATCTAATCTGGAGCTTTGAAGGATCCTTTTCCGTAATCCCCTTTCTATTTATTCTAGGATATGACTTCCTCTTGTCTTGATTTTGTTAATTATCACTTTTTCATCCTCTTTGAGTTTTCCAGAAATTTGTCAAAGTCTTTTGCCTAAGGACCTGTTCGTCTTTTCTCTGATATTGGGGTTTTATATGTATATATATTTTTTTCTTTTGCTATACTCTCATTTTGGAGGGAAAAGGAAGAGATAAAATTACCATTTTAAACTAATAAGCAATGTGAATTTGTAAGTGGTGAAGGGTTTGGAATACAGCTTTTAAAGGAAAATTTGTTATTTCAGAGATAGTATTGTTATGCTCATTCTCCTTATATTCTAGTGGTTTGAATCCCAGCTTCATTGTAGATTTGCCTTATGATCTTTTATTTTTGAGACACTGAGGCTGTCACCCTAGGTAGAGTGCACGGTGTCATAGCTCACAGCATCCTCCAACTCCGGCATGAGTGATCCTGTTGCCTCAAGTTTTTTCCCATTTTTATTAGAGAGCGGGTCTCACTTTTGCTCAGGATGATCTCTAACTCGTGAGCTCCATCAATCCACCGCCTCAGCCTCCCAGAGTGCTAGGATTACAGGTGTGAGCCACTGCGCCTGGCCTGCCTTATGATCTTGGGCATGCTATGTAAGAGTGTATGGAGGTATTTTTTTTTTTTTTTTGAGACACAGTCTCACTTCGTTGCCCTTGTTAGAGTTCCGTGGCATCACAGCTCACAGCAACCTCCGACTCCTGAACTTAGGCAATTCTCTTGCCTCAGCCTCTTGAGCAGCTGGGATTACAGGCGCCTGCCACAGTGCCCAGCTATTTTTTTGTTGCAGTTTGGCTGGGGCTGAGTTTGAACCCGCCACCCTTGGTATATAGGGCCGGCACCCTAATCACTGAGCCAGAGGTGCTGCCTTAGTGTGTGGGGTATTTCACAAATGATAAAGCAATGACTTTCAAACTTTTTTTGACTGTAAACTATAGTAAGAAACAACTCAGTACCCATATATACAGTTCCATGAAAATAATACCCTTACATGTAAAATACTCCAATTTTTTTTTTAGCTTCTGAAATGATCCTACTACGCGCCAGGGAGTTGTAGCCCACACTTTGAAAAACAGTACTCTAAAACACTATTTCTTAAAATGTGAGCCAGATACATCTTCAAGTTGGGTATTAAAAAAAACTTAAAAATGTAAGAAACACCTAGTAGGGCTTTTGTGGATTTTAAAATACATGTTACTAATGAGTCTTCAAAGATGAAATACATTCTTTCCCTAGAGTTGTCTTGGTTTTCCCTCTGCTTGAGGCATTGAAGCGGTTTTTATTTTATAGTGGTTGGAATTCTTTAGTGAGATCAGATTGTAGTTGGAATAAAATGGAAGACAGTTACGGTGTGCTTAGAAAACTCTTATCGTCCAACCAAATTTGAATTATGTGTTTTGCAAAACAGGGCACATGTATACTTCTTTATTATTTATTTTTTTTTAATTTTTATTAAATCATAATTGTGTACATTGGTGCAATCATGGGGCACAATATGCTGACTTTATATACAATCTAAAATATTTTCATTAAACTATTTAACATAGCCTTCATGGCCTTTAAATCACTATATGA
>CAUYRH010133653.1:0-45014 GCA_963574655.1 Perodicticus potto
ACCTCCAACTCCTGGGCTCAAGCGATTCTCCTGCCTCTGCCTCCCAAGTAGCTGGGACTACAGGCACCCGCCACAATGCCTGGCCATTTTTTGGTTGCAGCCATCATTGTTGTTTGGTGGGCCCGGGCTGGATTCAAACCCACCAGCTCAGGTGTATGTGGCTGGCACCTTAGCCGCTTGAGTCATAGGCGCTGAGCCAAAATATGTATATAATTTATAATGGAAGAATGTACATACATTAGGGATGCATGGTGAAAAACAATTTTTAATGTTGAGATTACACTATCAAGACAGTTTGGAAACCACTGAATTTCAGGACATAGTAACATAGTAAGGGCACTTAAGAGTCCACGGGTTCTGATCAGATGGGTTCTCTCCCCTCTCAACAGGCCCCTGTGTAACTACCTGAGGTACAGAGAAGTAAAGTGATTTGCTTGGGTCACACTGAATACGAGGAACCTATGAGACCTGTTCCATCCATCCACCTACCTATTCTTCTACCCAACCACCCATCCACTCGTCCATCCACTCATCCTCTCCCCATCCATCCATTCACCCACCCTTGCATGCATCCTCCTACCCCCCCATCCATCTATCCACCTTCCCATCCACCAATCCATCCATCTATCCACCCCCCTACTAGTCCAGCCATCTATCCTTCCTTCTGTCTACCCTGTTGTGGTGATCTGCTGGCTCAGCTTCCCCACATCCAGTTGGTAGCCTTTTTCAGTGTCCTCCCTTCCTTTCCTTTCTCATCACCATTCCCCTTCAGTTCTCTGTCCCCTTAATCCTAAATCAAGACCATAACCTTTGGCTCAGAGCCTTTGGCTCAACAGGCTAAGGTGCCAGCCACGTACACCTGAGCTGGCGGGTTCGAAACCAGCCCAGGCCCGCCAAACAACAATGACGCTGCAACCAAAAAATGGCCGGGTGTTGTGGCGGGCGCCTGTAGTCCCAGCTACTTGGGAGGCGGAAGCAGGAGACTCGCTTGAGCCCAGGAGTTGGAGGTTGCTGTGAGCTGTGAATGCCACAGCACTCTATCCAGGGTGACAGCTTGAGGCTCTGTCTCAAAAAAAATTAATGTTCAAGTAATGTACTTTGGTCAAAATCGAATCCAATCCATGTGAGAATTAGTCACTATTTTCTTTCCTTTTTTTTTTTTCTTTCCCTCACCCCCTCCCTCCTCTCTCTGTCTGCTCTCTCCTTCCCCCATGCCCCACTGTGTCATTAATGGTCATTTATTGTCCTCATTCTTTTCTTTCTTTCTTCTCTTTCCTCTCTCTCTCCTCTGTCTCTTTCCCCTCTCTGTCTTTCTCTCTCCCCCTCTCTTCTTTTTCTTTCCTTCTTTCTTCTTGAGACAGGTCTCAACATGTTGTCCAGGCTAGCCTCAAACTTTTGGCCTCAAGTTATCCTCCTGCCTCTGTCTGCCAAAGTGCTAGGACTACAGGCATGAGCCACTGCACGCAGACTCTATTTCCTTTTTGAATATCTGTCCAAATGTTCTGCCTGTTTTTTAGTTTAATTGTCTTCCTATTGATTTGTAGGTGTTTTATTTTACTGTATCCCTTGCCATTTAGCTCTGCGTATTATGTTCTTTGCTTAATTTAAATTGTGGATTTCCATTTTAGATAAATCTGACAATCTTTTCCATTATGGCTTCTGCATTTTTTTTTTTTGTAGAGACAGAGTGTCACTTTATCCCCCTCGGTAGAGTGCCATGACGTCACACAGCTCACAGCAACCTCCAACTCCTGGGCTTAGGCGATTCTCTTGCCTCAGCCTCCTGAGTAGCTGGGACTAAAGGCGTCTGCCACAACACACGGCTATTTTTCTGTTTTGCAGTTCGGCCGGGGCCAGGTTTGAACCCGCCCCCTTCGGTATATGGGACCGGTGCCCTACTCGATGACCCACAGGCACCGCCCCTATGGCTTCTGCATTTTATGTCCAAGTTAAGAAAGATCATACAATTAATAATTATTGAATTTTGTATTTTTCTCTCTTAAAAAAAATTAGCTCCTAGTCCATCTGGAATTTATGTTTATGTATAGCACACAATACTATTTTATTATTTCCATATGGTAAACCATTTGTCTTAAACACTGTTTATTGTATTTATCGAATATTTTGCCAAGTAGCTACATCTAACTTTAAACAAATATCTCAACCTACTTTCACATCCTTCCTCCCCCACACACTGTCCGCATTCAGATCACCTAGAACTGTGCTGCTAGTACAGCAGACACTAGCCATGTGTTGCTATTGAATTCTCAAAATATAGCTGGTAGAAATTAAAATAGTCACTGGATTTTGAAGATTTGGTATGAAAAAAAGAATGCAAAATATCTCATTAATAATTTATATAGTCATTATATGTTGAAGTAATATTTTAGATATACTGTGCTAAAGTATATTATTAACATTTATTTCACCCATTTCTTTTGATCTTTTTTTGACTTTGCTAGTAGAAAATTACATATATGGCTTACATTATATTTCTGTTGGGCAGTGCTAATCTAGATATTAGTTCCAGATTGTTCAGTGTTTTATTTTCTTTTTTTTTTCTTTTGTTTTTTTTTTTGACAGAGCCTTAAGCTGTCACCCTGGATAGAGTGCTGTGGCATCACAGCTCACAGTAACCTCCAATTCCTGGGCTCAAGCGAGTCTCCTGCCTCCGCCTTCCAAGTAGCTGGGACTACAGGCGCCCACCACAACGCCCGGCCATTTTTTGGTTGCAGCCGTCATTGTTGTTTGGCGGGCCCAGGCTGGATTCGCACCCGCCAGCTCAGGTGTACGTGGCTGGCGCCTTAACCCATTGAGCCACCGGCGCCAAGCCTGTTCAGTGTTTTATTTTAAAAATTCCATTTTTCAGTTGGATGTGGTAGTTCATGCCTGTAATCCTAAAACTTTGGGAAGCCAAGGTGGGACGATTGCTCAAGGACAGGAGTTTGAGACTAATCTAGACAACATAGCAAGACCCCATCACTACAAAAAAAGATACATATATATATATGAAAAATTAGCCAGGCATAGTGATACACACCTGTGGTGGCAGGGGCAGGATTGCTTAATCATAGGAGTTTAAAGTTGTAGTGAGCAATAATCACACCAGTGCAATCCAGGCTAGGCAACACAAAGAGACTCTGTCTCAAAAAAAAATTACATTTTTCATATCACTTTAGATAATTAGCAAATTGCTTGAGCTACAATAAGTGAAAATAAAATCAGTAAGTGATCATGTGAGAAGCCACAGTATCATAGGTCATCTTCATCTGTTGCAAACATTTTTTTTAACCACAAACCTCAAAGTTGAGTTGCTCAGACCTTCCAAAATACCACACACGTATATTACCTGTTCTCCCAATTGCCATATCATAGCCAATGTTTATGTAATTATGGCTGTGTAATTACTACTCACAGCCGAGCTATGTAAGAATAACTTTTCCTTTCTTGCACATCTTCCCTACCACTACCTCACTGGAATTTACATTTACTTCACTTGCTTTGTTTCCATGTATTTATCAATAATCCCTGCCAAATTCATCCCCTAGTTGTTTAACTCCTTTCTCACCAACTGATTTATCAATTTTATTGTCCTTATACATCTGGATTCATTGACCTGTGACACTGTGGCTTCTAAGTGATCATCCTGCCATGTCCCATCATGCAGTGGACTTCCCATGCAACCCTTTTGGGCTTGGATTCCCTATTTTCTGGATACTATCCTCTGTCTTGATTTGCCTTCTTGGTATGGTAGGCACTTCTTCCAGAGTTTCCCTTAAAAGTGTACATGAGGAGCAGCGCCTGTGCCTCAGTGAGTAGGGTGCCGGCCCCATATACCGAGGTTCGAACCCAGCCCCAGCCAAACTGCAACAAAAATATAGCCGGGCATTGTGGCAGGCGCCTATAGTCCCAGCTGCTTGGGAGGCTGAGGCAAGAGAATTGCCTATGCCCAAGAGCTGGAGGTTGCTGTGAGCTGTGATGCCATGGCAGTCTACCAACGGCGACAAAGTGAGACTCTGCCTCTAAAAAAAGAAAAAAAAAAGTGTACATGGGAAGTAAATTTTTTTGTTGTTAAGACAGAGACTCACTTTGATGCCCTTGGTAGAGTGCCATGGCATGATAGCTCACAACAACCTCAAACTCTTGGGCTCAAGTGATTCTCTTACCTCAGCCTCCAGAGTAGCTGGGACTTCAGGCTCCTGCCACAATACCCGGCTATTTTTAGAGATGAAGTCTCACTATTGCTCAGGTTGGTCTCCAACTCCTGAACTCAGGCAATCCACCCACCTCGGCCTCCTAGATATTTTGAGAGTTTGTATGTCTGAAAGTGTTTATTCCAAACACCTTTATGAACACTTTATTTATAACAATGACTAAGACAAAAGAAAATCCCAAAATAAGAAGCAACAGTTGCTCCAGCTGAGAAGGAATAGCAAAAGAACTCAAGAAACATGAAAAATCACAGTGAAAGGACACCCCCAAAAGAAAACAATGGAAACCATCCAAAATGATAATAATGAAATGACTGATGAAGAATTTCAAATATGGGTTGTAAGGAAAGCTCAACAAAATACAAGAGAAAATAGAAAGCTCAACAAAATACAAAGAAACTACAAAAACAATGCAGGAAATGAATACAATATTTACTAAAGAAATTGAATTATTTTTTTTAAAAAATCAACAGCTTCTGGAAATGAAAAATTCATTGAAGGAAATACAGAACACAGTGGAAAGCCTTAATAATAGGCTAGATCAGGCAGAAGGAAGAATGTCAGAACTAGAAGATAATACCTTTGTACTAAACAAATCTCTCGAAGAAAAAGAACAGAGAAATAAGTGGCATGAACAAAGTCTACAAGAAATTCCTATGCCTGTCTCGGTGCCTGTGGCTCAACGGGCTGAGGTACCAGCCATGTACACCTGAGCTGGCAGGTTCGAGTCCAGCCCGGGCCCGCCAAACAAAGATGATGGCTGTAACCAAAAAATGGCCGGGCATTGTGGCGGGCGCCTGTGGTCCCCTCTGCTTGGGAGGCAGAGGTGGGAGACTCGCTTGAGCCCAGGAATTGGAGGTTGCTGTGAGCTGTGATGCCACCACACTCTATCCAGGGTGACAGCTTGAGGCTCTGTCTCAAAAAAAAAAAAAAGAAATTCCTATGCCTAAAATAAGAATCTTAGGCATCCCTAAGGGTGAAGAAGAAAATACACAAGGGCTAGGAAACCAATTTGAGAGAATACTTGAGAAAAATTTCCCATGTCTTGCTAGAAGTCTGGACATCCAGCTATTAAAAGCTCAATGGACTCCCTGGCAATGAAGGGAGGGAGAGTCATTGCCAAGAGGCAATTGCCGTGACATATAGTCAACAGACTGGCCAAAGTTAACATGGAAGAGGAACTCCTATGAACCCAAAGGTGAAAGCATTAGGTAAGTTACCAAGAAAAACCCATGAGACTAACTGCCTGAGACCTTCCAAGCCAGAAGGGACTGGGGCCCCATTCTCAGTCTTCTCAAAAAGGATAATGGCCAACCTAGAATTTTGTATACTGCAAAACTAAGTTTCTTATATGAGGGAAAAATAAAGACTTCCTCAGACAAGCAAATGCTGAGGGAGTTTGTTAAGACCAGGCCTGTCCTGCAGGAAGTACTCAGAGCTGCATTATATACTGATCAGTACAGTAGACACACATCAGTGTAAAATCATCCAAATGCTAAAATTCAGAGCCCAGATACCACAATGGGTAAAGCAAAGCAGTAAAGTTCTACTCAGCAGAATGTACAGAAATCTACCGCACTTATCAATTCTTTCAACAAATGTGAATGGTTTGAACTCAACTCTCAAGAGTCGTAAACTGAATGGATTAAAAAAATATGAGCCAAGTATCTGCTGTCTCCAGGAAACACATAAGGACTCATTCAGACCAAGGTAAAGGGATCGAAAACAATGCAAATGCAAACCAAAAGAAAGCTGATGTAGCCAGTTTCGCATCAGATAACAGCTTTCAAAATAACAAAAGTAAAGAATGACAGAGATAGTCATATAATGGTAAAAGGAACAATTCAACAAGTAGACATAACAATTCTAAATACAGGTGCACAACTTGCCGCCTGTGGCTCAAGTGGCTAAGGCACCAGCCACGTACACCTGAGCTGGCGAGTTCGAATCCAGCCCGGCCCGCCAAACAGCAATGACAGCTGTAACCAAAAAATGGCCGGGCGTTGTGGTGGGCGCCTGTAGTCCCAGCTACTCGGGAGGCGGAGGCAGGAGACTCGCTTAAGCCCAGGAATTAGAGGTTTCTGTGAGCTGTGATGCCATGGTACTCTCTCCAGGGTGACAGCTTGAGGCTCTGTCTCAAATAAATAAATAAATAAATAAATAAATACAGGTGCACCCAGATTTATAAAGCAACCCCTATTAGATTTGAACAAAGTGATAAACAGCAACATTGTATTAGTCTCCTTCCCAACATTGCCATACTGGGTATCAAATTTGATGAGGCTGGCAGGGGCAAACATTCCAAACCATACCTAGAGAGTGTCTGGAGATTTAACAACTTCTTAACTCTTAAGGTATTTAAACAATTATCCCATTTTCAATTTTTTTTTTTTTTTTTGAGGCAGAGTGTTACTTTGTCATGCTGGGTAGAGTGCCATAGCATCATAGCTCATAGCAACCTCAAACTCTTGGGCTCAAGAGACCCTCTTGTATCAGCCTCCCGAGTAGCTGGGACTATAGACACCCACCAACAACGCCTGGCTAGTTTTTCTATTTTTATTTTTTTTATTTTTTTTTTGAGACAGAGCCTCAAGCTGTCACCCTGGATAGAGTGCTGTGGCATCACAGCTCACAGCAACCTCCAATTCCTGGGCTCAAGTGAATCTCCTGCCTCCGCCTCCCAAGTAGCTGGGACTACAGGCGCCCGCCACAACGCCCAGCCATTTTTTGGTTGCAGCCGTCATTGTTGTTTGGCAGGCCTGGGCTGGATTCAAACCCGACAGCTCAGGTGTATGTGGCTGGCGCCTTAGCCACTTGAGCCACAGGCACCGAGCCATTCACCAAATATTTGAAATGGCAATTATATGCCAAATCCGGGCAGTGCCTAGAATGGTGTGTCCAGTAAAAGCGTACACGAGGTCAATTAAGTTCACAGACTCATCTTAGAAAAAAGTACTGCATACCTCACTGCGGAGTATCACTACAGTCGCCAGATAGCCAAGGGGAATACTTTGAAGGTGACTGTAGTAATATTCAGCAATGATGTACGTAGCACTTTTTCTAGGATGAGTTCACGAACTTGTTTGGCCTTGTATGTCATGCTATTTCTGTTTCTCTAGGAAGGATGAAACCCTCTTGCAGACCTGTCATTTCAGAGACATATTACCAGCACTTAAATGTTTTCTTGATCACAGTAGAAAATGCCAGGACTGTGGATCAGTAAATTAGACTTTTCTTGATTTGACTTAGTCCTTTCTGAGCTTTCGAAGCCAGACCTGTAGAGTTGTCTATACTCCCTGCCTTCATATTCTTTGCTGACTCCTCCTTACTTGCTGTGATCTGGCTTCTGACCTGCTCTGACGCCACCAAAATTGACCTTGCTATAAAGTAACTGAACTCCTGGTTGCCCAAAGAAAAGTACATGTTTCAGCTGTGTCACACTCCACTTCTCTGTAGCTTGTGTTGCTGCTGACCTCACTTGATTTCCCTCTCTCAGCTGCTAAGGTATCACTTTCTCTGCTGGTTCTGGTTCTTAGGCTTCTTGTAGACACACCTTCTAGTTTCTTAATTTCAGAGTTCTTTAGGGTTCCACTCTCAACTTTCTCTCATTCCCTGAAACTTTGATTACAACAAAATTTCATCCATGCCCATGGAATGCCAAACATTTATCTCCTGAAAAACTTTTCCTCCTGAGCATCAAATTTCTTTATCTAAGCTCTTCCTCTTGGGTGTTCTAGAGGGACTTAGAACACGACATATGCAAAGCTGATTTGATCATCTTTTCTTCAAACATGGTTCTTGTCCTATGATCCTCATTTCTGAGACATCAATTTCCAGTCAAATGACCAGGCCAGAAATTCCCATTTCATCCTAACCCTTGTTTTATGTTGCCCCAATCATCAATTTCTGCATTCTGTCCTCTTGATAACTCTGTCATCCCATTCTCTCTAGACCCACTGTCCCCATTTGACACCTCATTCTCTTGCCTAAACTGGACTTCCTGCTTCTTCTCTTACTCTTTCCAGTACATCCTTCATATTGCCATCACAAGTTTTTCTTACATCAACCAAGTCTGACCATGTTATTGCTGTTCAACATGTTTCTATGGCTCCCAGTTGTTAGCAGGTTAATATCTAAACTCCCTAAACCAGGCAGACAAATCCTTGATAATCTGGTTCTTATCTTCTTTTCGGCCTCACCTCCCAATTCATACTCATCAACACTAAACTTTGTGTTAATTTAAATGAAAGATGTCCTTATCTGTGCTTGGAATCCTCCCACCCCTCTTCCTGATGTGTCTGGTGAACTTCTGCTCATCCTTCAAGTTTAAGTTCAAATACTGCCTTCTCTTGGAAGCCTTTAAGTCAGTGGTTCTCAACTTTCCTAATGCTGCGGCCCTTTAATACAGTTCCTATGGGTTGTGACCCACAGGTTGAGAACTGCTACTTTCTGGGCCCCTGATGTCACAACACCTGCTCATCAAACTGCACCATTACTGTCTGACTATCTGACTTCTCAGAGATCTGAACCCAGTAAAGACATTAAAAGCACCTAGCAGGTTCAAGGAATTCAAGTGAAGAGAGGTAAACAACACACTTAATACACAAACTGAAAACCATTCACAATGTTGCAATTTATTTTTATGAGTTCCTTAGTGGTTCCATAGTAAAATAGTCCTCACAAAATTAACCTCTGAAATCTCAGGTACCCTGATGTCATCTCTTACTGGTATGTCTCCCAAGTGGTTTCCATATTACAACCTCCGTATTCTTTTCAAAATAGACATCTGATCATCTCACGCCATCCCAAGCATACCACATCCTGCTTAAGCCCTTTATGGCTTCTCAATACTCTCAGTTTAAAACACCACTTATCACGACCTATGCTATCTGGCCATTTCTTCAACTCCTACCCCACCTTGTCCCACTGTCCTATTGTAGTCATACTGGCCCTTTTCTGGGCTGCTTATACCTGCCTCCCCTGCACTAATGCAGGGCCTTTGCATGTACTTTTGTTTGAATAATCCTTCCCATCCTGCTTCCCTTGGTCCATCTTAATGCCCAGTACTGCTTCCTCAGGGTAATATTTCCCATCCTTCTGTGTAGATCAAATCCCCCATAAACCTCTCTCCTCCACAGTGTTTGCCACATTGCATTTTGGTAGTTATGTGATTTGGTTAACACCTATCTCTCTTAGGGCTGACTGATGAGCTCTGTGAGAGCAGGAACTGATTCTCTTGTTCACTGCGGCATCCTAATGCACCAAGTGCCCACATAAGTGTTAAGCATAAAGGAAGAGCTCCATAAATACTCACTGAATGAATGAAAATCAAGAATAAAAGGACTTTCCTTCCTCTTTTTACCCTCACCACTATCCAGCATTTGGGTATGTTCCTTAACAATCTTCCAAAGTGACCTCAGATAAGCTATTTAATATTAACAACTGACTTTAAGAGTAGAAAGGGCAACCTATGCAGATGATCAATGTTATATGACTAATAAGCAACAATTTGGGACTACAACTGAGCCTTGTCACTTTTCAGAATAGGCCTCTGGGCATTGAACAGGCAAAAAAAGGAAGCAAGATAATGTAGAGCTTAAAAGGGAGCATCTGTACAAAGACAATGAAATAGAAATATCTGAACAAAATAAAAACACAAAATAATTTTTGTTTTTCATGGAACATGGGTAAAAGCTCTAAATCTTATCATTTTAGCATGTACTATTTCCGCTCTGAGAAAGAGTATGCCGCCTTTCTCGGTACAGCAAGGACCAGCTAACATTCTACCTTAATTCTCATTAAAATTTAGATGTTCTGTAAGTGTCCATTATCAAGTTGTTGGTGAGAGTCTATTTCTGGACAACTTTTCATCTTTTCCTTACTGAGACTATTTTTGGTAAAGAAACAAGAGAAAAGTTCATCACTTAGTAGGTTAAGAGTACCTTAAGAGCATCCCTAAACTAGATACACTTGTTCATTCAACATTTTGAAAAGACTTACTATTTAAAAGCAATTTATAATTTAAGAAGAACATTTTAAACGACTTAAGGAAATAATTCAGGGCCTTTATAACTTTACACAAAAACATCTTTTTAAATTCAGATGTTACCTAATAAAATGGACTATTAACCATGAACATACAGGAAAAATTAATCAAATATTTACTGAGATTGATTACGCTGAAAGCTCTGTGCCTTCTATGGGGCTTATCAAAGCCAAGTTCTGTCTCTCCACGACCTCACTTAAGTTTAAACTCCTTCTGCCCTGAGTTTTAGTCCACCCGGTAGCACTTTCTTTGCGGGGTAACGAGGAGCGTGAGGAAAGGTAAAGAAAGAATAAAAACACAACCTAGACGTGAAGATAGTCAAGTCGAGGCATCTGTTATCACTTACTGCAGAGAGAACACTTGAAAGTCCAGCGAAAGTTAAATAATTTCAGTCATTCAATAAAATGCATGCAGTCGTTAACAACGAATTCCTGTATATTCCCATATTTCAATGAACATACATTACTTTGGCAATTAGAAAAATACAACGAACGAAAAAGGGCGAGAAAAGCTCGCTCGCATTTTGCCTGCCTCGCTAGGTCTTTCTAGGGGCAGGACGCGTATGCTGGCTCCGGGGAGTGTTCAGCGCAATTTGTCTTCGTCCGCAGCCGCACAGCGAGCGGCAGGACGTGGGGCTCAGAGTGCGCGGCTGACGGTACCACGGACACTGAGGGCTCACTCGCCGCGCCGGATAGGGGGCGCCGCGGGCGGCGGAGTCCGTCTGCTAGACGCACGCTCCCAGTTAGCATAACGCGCCTGCGCGCCCAATCACGTGACGGGCGATCCGCGCAAAGCAGGTTAAAAGTCATGACCGCGAAGAGCGCACGACCGCCCTGCTGGTCGGAGCGGAGCCCCCCGCGTCCCTTAAGTTGAGTTTGACGGAGGTCACGCCACCGTTTCCGACCTCTCGACCTGGCTCCATGAACCTAGAGGAGCCGCCTAGCGTCCTTGCTCGCATACCGCACCGGCGCGCGAAACCGCGTCTTTCAACTGACAATGAAGCCGTAGTCGCGCAGCTTGGCCGCTGTGGGCGAATGGGCGCGAGGCCGGAGGGGGAAGGGGAGGACGGTTGGGTCAAGCTCCGCCCCGGCTCGCGCCCCTATTGGTGGGCGATGCCGTTCTGGGCCCACCCCCTAACGGACCTGTCGCTTTGTGACAGGCGGAGGGGCCAGTTCCTGTCGGGCCGGGGGCGGAGTCAGGGGTTTCTTGAGCTCCGCCCGGACTTCAGGGGGCTCCTCCCCGTGCTCCTCTTGGCGGGGCGGGCGGCGGGCCTGAAAGGGAATGTCATTGCTTCTCAGGGCTGTGGTGCCGCCTCCGTCTGCTCCTTTTTCTTCTCTGGAGCCCTCGTCCCGTCGGCTTTCGCCGCCGCCGCCGCCGCCGCTGCACTGGGGATACGGATGGCTAGTGGGGCGCAGGAGCCATCTGGGTTGAGAGAGCGGCAGTCGCTGCCGCTGCTGAGGCGGAGACTCCCCGCCGCCGCCTCCACCCCCTGTCCCCCGGCCTCGCGGCGCTGAGGGCGGGAGCGCGCAGAGCTCTTCCCTCCTCCTCCTTTTTCTTCCTCCTCCTCCTCCTCCGGGTCCCCGCCCAGCACCCCTCGCACCAGGCGGCGGCGGAGGAGGAGAGCGAGACCCGCCGCCGGGGCACAACATGGCGGAGCCCTCAGCCCCGGAGAGCAAGCACAAGTCGTCCCTCAACTCGTCCCCTTGGAGCAGCCTCATGGCCCTGGGGAACAGCCGGCAGGGCCACCACGGGGCCGGGGCCCAGTGCGCGCACAGGGCGGCGAGCGGCGCGGCGCCGCCGAAGCCGGCCCCCGCGGGGCTGTCCGGGGGGCTGTCGCAGCCGGCTGGGTGGCAATCGTTGCTCTCCTTCACCATCCTCTTCCTGGCCTGGCTTGCCGGCTTCAGCTCGCGCCTCTTCGCCGTCATCCGCTTTGAAAGCATCATCCACGAGTTCGACCCGTGGTAAGTGCCCCGCCGCCCTTCCCCCGCCCGCGGCCCGCGGGGATCTGGGACCGGCTCCTGTGCCCGCCGCGGCTCCCCCGGACTTGGCCCCGCGCCGCCGCCGAGCCCTGCGCGGGTCCTGGAACTCCGGGCGCGCCCCCTGCCCGTGGGCGAAGTTTGCCCGGAGCAGCCTGAGGCGGGGCGTCGGGGTCCGGGAGTGGAACCTTGACCCTCGGCAGGGCAAGTGTGCGGACTGCTAGGAGGGTGGATGCAGCCCCCGGCTGCTGGCGCTGGTCGCAGAGTCCGGACCCGCCAGGCTGGGAGCCGGCGGTCGCTCTCAGCGGACTCGTGGCCGGCTCCTCGCCCGCTGCTTTGCGTTCTTTCATTTTTGCGGGCGCGTTTTTTGTTAGTTCGGATGGGATCGGCCAAGGGCTGCCTTGTTGCCGCTGGAGGTGAGTGCAGATGTGCTGGAGCCCTGTCTGCCCAGCCTTGCTTTTACGCTTTCACTGGTTCTTATTTTGCTCGCATGATACGAGAAGGGGAAAGGAGAGTGGGTTGATGTAGGAAGGGAAATAATATCCCTGAAAGTGATCTGAAAGCTAGCGACTCTTATTTATTCAATAGCCTTAGGTATTTTCAAGAGAGGCTTTCTTTTCAGAGCCCTTACGTGCACAACAGCACCTCACAGTTCCACAATCATCTTGGGTTGCTTTTTAGAGCAGGATCATTACTTTGCCAAACTGTCACCCTCACACAGTGACCGAAAGCGTTGCATTAGTTTGTTTATTGGTCTCTGCAGGAAGGTTTGTGGATGGAAGAATAGTACCATCGTGGTGGGAGCTCTTAGTTACAATACTGAAGTTGCACACAGTAGAAGGAACTGACCTGAATGTTGTAGGAATTATCCCACTCTCAGAAACACTAGTATCTTTAGACACTGCAGGGGTCTGTGAGTTATCTAGGTAGGAAGATTGCTCTAACTTTTGTCGTGATTTGCCCAGCCTGAGTTTTTTTCCACGTGAGAGAATGCTTTTTTTTTTTTTTAACTAATTTAATTCATTTTGTTAACCTGTCAACCTTGAATTACTCTCACTTGCTTACAGTTCTAATTAAGCTTTAGGATATTTGTTTTATCATTTGAAATAGAGAATTTCCTTGAGGGTTGTTAAATGTATAGATTATAAATGTTTTAGAGGGCGCATTGCCTGTCTGTTAAAATACCAGATTTAAGTTTTGCTGTTCAGGAGAGAAAAATTTATACTGCAACATGTATTGAACACCAGAAGGGCCCATCCATGGAGAATTCAATTATAGATAAACAGTTAATCACTGTGACATTCTTCTATGATGTTTTGGGGCCATTTTAGAGGTTTTAACTTTTTTCTAACATTAGTTAAAAAAATACTTTGTTAACATGAAATCACATAAGAAAATACATTAGCATGGTCTAGGAGCTTTAAAACATCTGTGAAAACATATAACTAGACACAATATTAGGTAATCTTAGCTTTGAAATACTTAGGCAAATTAAATGAAAATGAAATTGGAACCAGGAACTGAAAACTGGTAGTGTATACTAAATAATGTGAAAAGAGAAAGTTCTGTCTTTTTAGATTAAAGCACCAGAAGTGCATGGTTGACCAAACATATCAGGTAATGAAAAGCGAGAATAAATTATCCAGACAGTAATACTCTTACAAAAGGAAGGCTAAATACTCTTTAATAAAATAACTGGGGATGAAATTAAGGTTGCAGAAAAATTCTCAACTGGATAATACAATGATTTTTGTCATTTTCCCCTTCCTTTGAAGGAAGTTTACAAATTTGCATCAAGTCAGCCAAAGATCACTACTGAAGTTGAATAATGTAATTATGAAAAGGCTTATTGGGTTTACTTCACAGATGAACAGATGAAGTGGTTAATTTTTTTTTGAAAATATGACTAAGAATTAAAAGTTGATTTCTTTCTCCAGTTTCAAGAGTATACCCAATTGGAGAGCCCAACTTTTTCTTTCGTCCACATGAAAATCTGTCTCACTTCTATATTTCTGTCTATGAAAAAAGTTTCTGATATATCCTTTAGCTAAATCTGTACAATTTTGGATTAATGTATGCACACTAAAAGTGTATTTATCTCTTCAGTGTCAAAGAGCTACTTAATTTAGGTATTCTGCTTACTGTTATAGTTTTAATATTTACTTTCTTAATTAAATGTTTATGCTTATAATAGATAATTCTTAGTTGTCAAGAGATTTGTATAATACAGGAGTTGTCCCCTATACTTCATTGTGAATGGAGATTTGTCAGTATGGATCTAATATAATTGTCCAATTTGAGTGACTTAAAAAATCAGGTTTCATGCAAAAAAGTACCTTGTTTGCCCACTTTTATTTTTTTTCATATTTTTTGAAGATCTCTAGTAGTATTTAGGTATCTTATTCATTGTTACGTAATTTTTATGATCATTCTTGTTGGAAAAAATTTAAAAGGGGAAGAATGTGTAGATTGCCTGTCATTATTACTTTGGTTTTTAAAGCAGTTTTCCTTCAGAGCTACTGAAGTATCAATATTAGGTGGTCTGTAGTCCAAATACTCTAGTGTTAAACTAGCTTGGGTGTTGTTCAGATTACCCTCATATCCATGCTGTAATGACATGAACCTTTAATAATATTTAAATGTTACTCTCAGTCTCTGTAGCCCCCAAAATTATTCTGACTTGATCACACCTTCTCTGATCTCTTTTTCTCTATCTCTGTCACTGACTTTATTTCTCAAATCTTTTCAGTAAAGGTTTACTTTCTCTGATTGTGAGTTATTTCTATAAATTGTATAATAGTTCTTAAATTGTGTAAGATTCAAGTTAGCTGCCCAAAGTGACCTGTCAGAGTTATACTCATTTTTTAAATTTGTCACCCTAGTTAATTTATTAATCTTAACTGGTTATAAAGGATGGCATATAATATTAAGTAATACATGTTTATTAAAGTACACTGCACTTTTTTAGAGATTAGCCTGACATTAACATTTTTGCTGACAGTCACCTCTTTCCTTTGGTAAGTTTCTTTTCTACCAGCAGAGTTGATCAGATACCAGGAAGCAGTTTGGGAATATATTGTCTATGCTTGCCAAATTCTGGTTGATCAACTAGTTTTAACAGCACCTTTACCATCTTCTGCTATGGAGCAAAATGTCGTTGCTATTTATTTTTGTTGTAACTACTAATACTTTTGCATTGTTATTAGTCAGGTGCCTTTTTCATAACCATTATCTTGTTAAATTGTGGTAGATTTTCTCACAGTAGCAATATAAAAAAGCTCCCTTTGTAAGGAAAACTTGTTCTTTTTTGTGCCTTTTTTTTTTGTAGGTCAAAGTTGCAGATTAGAGTTGAAAATTGCATCTGGAATGCAATTTTTCCACAAAAACTATGGTATAAATAGGTTAATTAGTACAAACATGTTTTCAAAGGAGTGATAAACCTTTGGAACATAAGCTGTTTGTAAATTGGGGACTACTTCCTGTACTTTGAGGTCTCCATTTTTTTCTTCACTTTGCAGATGACAAAAAGAGGCTATTGACCTCAGTTCTGAAGAAGACAAAATGGGTAACAAAACCAGTTTTAGAACACAAACGTCCCCAAATCTTAAAAAGTCACTTTGACTCTGGGATCGTTAGCAACAGCAGTCCAGCTGCACTTCAGAACAGGTATACTGTCACTGGTTTCATTTAATTAAATTTTTTTCTAGCTTTTCCTTTTGAGATTATTTTAAATTACAAGTATACATGGGGGGATGTCCTGGGAGTGGCTTGCACTGCTGGATTGGATGATGGGATTGGATCTGCTCCCATTCTGGTAAGTGTGGTGGCACCCATAGGTACTAATCATGAAATTTATAGGTCCTGGGATAGTTAGGAAATGTCATGAAAGACTTTGGGACTTTTTCTTTCCCTTTAAATTTTCATATCTTGAAGGCTAACTTGGGTAGGATTGCACGCTCCTCAATGCCATGAGTAGTTTCCATAAAAACAACATTGGTTGTAGACCAAACATTTGAAACTTAAAATAAGGATTTTATGATGCACTCTGACTCAGTTATTATGATTATAGGGTAACTTTCTAGCCTTTCTGTACCTAATCTTCAATTTTTATGCTCAGTAAGTTTTAAGTACATGTATATGAGAAATGTTAAAATTTATCTTCATTGCTTTACCTTAGCATTCATCCATGCACACATGGCTCTCAGAAATAAAGAATGGAAAGGTTAATATTATTCTCAAGTGTGTAAATCACATTTTTCCCCTCAATTTGTTTACTTTGAAAACATAATGATCTTATAAAACAGCAGTTTTGTAGTTAAGTTATAAAGCCCCCACAATTTAATACATCTGTTGTCAAATTATATTATGGAAATTTTTAAACATGCAGGAAAAGTTGAAAGCATTTTATTGTGAACACTTGTATATTTGCCACCTAGATTCTGCAATTAATATTGTAGTTTTCTCTTTCATAGCTTTCTATCTGCCCATTACTACTTTTAAATCCTGCTGGTAGACAAAGTGCGTTGCTTACTGCGATACAAAGAACGCTATACTGTTTCTTCAGCTCCTTGATAAAGAGGATCTCTTATTTCTAGAGAGCATTCATTTTCTATAATACTCGAATATGATGCATGTAAATACTATTTCTGTATCAGTTGGACTAGAAGTTAGGATCAGATTTCATCATTCCAATTTTTGGTTAATAACTTAACCTGAGTATGTTTTTAAGGCAGCAGTGCCTTAGCTTACTTAGTCTGTTAAATGACTTCACTTTGCTAAATCCACTTTCTCAGGAGAAACTCTGAAGTAGTTAGAAGGGTATCACTTGGTTTTACTAGACTTTATTTATATGGAACTTCTAAATTCTTCTGAATTATTAGCATCGTGGTTTTTTTTTTTTTGGTAGGTCAGGCTGTAGTCTTTGCCATGTTTCATCCAGATATAATGGTTTAATGTGATTGTAAAAGTGGCTGCTGTTGGTCCCTATAATAAGTAGATTAAATGCATTATTTTAAGATATTATAGGATCCACAAATTTACCATATGGGCCAAATAATTACTTTTGAAAAGGAAAAAGTTATAAATGGTTAACCTACTGTTCTGTCTTCACCCCCTCTCTGCTTTGCCTGATTGTGATGGATACTTTTTACTTTTTGTTTTTAAACCACTAACTCTTCTGAGAAGGCTTCTGTTCACTCAGCATACCTACTTCTGACAATGAATAATTTCCAGGAATTTAGAAATTGATGGAAAGCAGCAATACTGTAGGATTAAAAAATGAAGAGTATGTTAGGAGATGGGGATTAGTGTTTGGACAGAAAGCAGCAGTTGCCCTAGAGGCTTCCATGTTTTAGATAAATGTAGGTTAATCAGCATTTGTAGGCATGCCAGGAAGTATAACCACTACTTAGAATTTTTATATCTTTGGAAAAATGCTTTCACAGTTTCAAATGAAAAACTTATAAACATATTTTGAAATATAATCTATATATAAGTTGGTGAATACCTTTTATGTTGTTCAAGGTTGTATTGGTTGTGAATTAGTGAATCTCTAAAGAACTAATAACCATTGAGCTAGTTAAATTGACCATTATCATTTGACCATTTTTCTTTCTAAGGAATTTAGTGTTGTAGTATAATTTTAATGTGTATTCTAAATGATAGTAGATGCTTAGCTTTTACAGTATTATATAAGCCAATGCTATCTTAAAATTGAGGAGGTGAAGTAACACCTCTCTTAATAGACAAAAGATATTTCAATTCAGTATTCCCCAAAGGGATTGAAGAACATAGGTCTACTTGACTGCAAAGTCTGTTCTTTTTACTTCACCCTCTGCCTTTGAGGCAGACTTAAATGAAAATGTCCTTCATTTAATTTGTTTTTTAATCATTCTGTCCTGATTTTTACGTCTTAATAAATTGGCCTATCAAAATGCCTAGTCACAATCCCACCACTAGCTAAATTTACTAGTTGGACGATGGTTGATTACTTTGTTTGATGTAGGTAAGAGAGAAGAGTTGATGCTTTTAACTTTTTAACCTGACTGACTAGGGAATTTTCAGAAATAGGGTTTTTAAGGGAGTAACTGAACGAGAGGAAAAGATGATTGAATGTAACTGAATGTTGTTTTCATTCAGATTTATTTTTTGTGTAAATGTTTACTGTAATGAGATTGGAAGTATTAAGCCATTCTAGTTAAGAGACATCTAAACTTTAAAAGCAGACCAAAAATTCTATAACCCAAAGGATTTTTAGAGTATGTGTTGTCTGCCTCTTCCATTTTTCCGGATAAGGAAGCTGAGGACCAGAGGAATAAAACACCTTTTTGTAAAGTGGTACAGTTAGAGCTTTGGCTAGTTTCTTCTGCATTTTCTTTGCATTAGAAAGGAGCGATATTATTAGTAAGATCCTTTGGAAGCGGTATTATTATTAAGATCCTTTCAGAAACTGTCCTCCAGAAGACCAAGATTTAGTTCAAAGAATGGCAAAGAAAAGGTTACGAGTCTTTCTTTTTTATAGAAAGTTGATATGTTGGGGTATGAGAATTTGACATGATGTGTTAGCAAATGTTTTAGGATATTGGAAACATGATTTAGCTTATAAGCTTTTGTTTTAATTACAAAGTACTTGACATAATAAACATGAATACTCTAATGCATTTTTATTTATTGGTCAAATGATTTTGATCAAATTTAATGGTATTTTTCTGCTGCACATTAGTTTGGAACTCATGCTACTTGATAATGGTTTGTTTTACAGACAAATAATGGGCTGTATCATATTCTTTGTTAGTTGAAGAAAAATTTAGATATAGGAATGCCTGTCTTCAAACTCAGTATAGTCAGCCAGATTTCTACAGAATTCAAACTTAAAATTTAAACAAAGTATCTTAAGCTGTACATACATGTACTACCTCCTGTTTTCACAAAAATTCCATGTAGCAGTGCCTGCCAGAGAGTATTGAATTAGGCTATGTTTGGATAATAGTCCAACCAAATGATTTAAGCTATTTTAATACCCCTAATGTCTCCCATGTATGAATTCTCTACTTGGAGATGCTTTTCTGAGAGTGCAGGAGACTTACCAAATTGGTAAGATACTGCTGTTTGGGGTGATTTGGATCTTCATGTTCATTTTCCCTATTAATGAATATAATAATTTGTTATTACTGTTATGTAGAGATAAAAACAAAAGGTCCTTTAAGGCAACATCTTTTGTAATCTAACTAGATTATCCTACATAGCACTAGGTACATGGTGAATATTTAATATTAAGACAGATCTTTTATCCTTGATGATAACCACATTTTATGTTTTGGTGATAGTAATGGTATGGTAGGTCTGTGATGAATTTTAAATTTGTGGTGTCAGTAAAATCACATGTGGAGTGAACATCTCACTTTCAATAAAAGTGTCATTTCAATCTAATAGAAGGAGTGAGTTGATGAAAAAAGAAGATAATACAGAAAAAATGATCTATATGAGCATCCTTGATTGCTATCAGAAATTGGGAGATGAATGGCTAGATGAATACCTTGGGAAGAATCTTCAGGGAGATTTTAGTTTCATGAGAATTTTATTTCTTCCAAGTACAGATGAACTCTTAGAGAGTTTTTGTCTGAAGTGTTAACTTACTAGTTGAACAGTGAATAAAGAAGACAGACTAGTTAATATCTGAAAACCATATGAATTATAAACATTTCATTATTTTTTGAGATGATAAATGAAAAAAAGACAGATGTTGACAATAGATGTAAAGTTGAACAATGAGTTCGTATTTGAACTTGAGAAGTATATCCTGATGTGGAGAAATATTAAGAATTCAAATTATCACCATAAAACTAACATATAGGCATTAGTTAGGATATACTAAATTCATGCAAATGATGATTTGGGTGGGGTTGGATTAATGATCCATTTGGTTTCATGGCTCTTGGTTTAACTTTATGATTATAGTTAATTGCTGTGCAAATTAAGCAACACTTTAGGAAGCCATCATAGCTCTGACAGATCTCATTTAAACTTTCCTGTAGAGGTTAAAGGATACTAAGTAAAAATACTCATAAAGAATGAAATAAGTTACTTGTTTTCATTAAAGTGTCTTTGCAATGGTATTAGTTTTGTCTGTGTCTAATTACTGGGAGGATCATTGAAGATTGTATGTCTTGGAGTTAAATAAGCCAATGCATCATGTATAAAGTCTTTATTTTCTTTTACTGTGAATTGAATCCTTACAAAATGACTGGTCACCTTTTTAATTATACAATCATGTCATGTAATAATAGCAATAATGCTGTGAGTTCTAAAATGATACACTATAGTGATCTCACAAGATATTTTTGCTTAAAAATCGCCTTTCTAAAAACGATCCATTAACGTGCCTCTTACTTATATAGGGAGCAGAGTTTGTTGACTACATTGACTCTTAAAATGTTGTATATTTTCTTAATTTTTAAAATTTAATAAGCCTACTTCCTGGAAGTTTAATTTCAGTCCCAAGATCATTTTTACTCTAGACTATAACTAAGGAAGGCTTTTATTTTAATATGCTAAACAGCTTTCTGGCATTTGAAAGAACAGAATAATGAAACTATGTGAGCTATATGAAATAAAGCTAATCTTAAAAATTGTGTAAAGGCCAGTCATGTTCAAAGTAGAAAAATGAGCTTGAGGAGCAACTAAAATCTTTTAAAATAAAGATATTTTTGGAAGGTTGTTAAAATGAGTCAGTTACTTCATTAAAGTGAAAGATCTTTCCTCTTGTTTAAAGATACTTTATTTTGGTTGCTAAAATAATTTACTGCACTTAAATAAAGTATCTAATATAAACTTTTACATAAAATAAGAGGTTTTCCTTTTGAAATAAAAGGCAGTTTTTATTATATAAGTATTTGATGTTACAACTATGACAGTTATAACTGTTGAACATGAATCAACATAAAGTAAATTTTTTTATAAAGTGAAGTATACTTAAAATGCAACTTGCATATAAAATGGATGCAATATTCAGAGTGTGTATATACATTTTAAGAAAGGATTAAAAACTACAAAATTATAATAGTAGATGAATAATAAAATAAATAATAAAAAAAATAACAATAATAAAAGATGAATAATCACACTGGCCACCTCTTTTAATTGTGGAAGTCAAATGTGTCTTGAGTATTACAAATTTTGTACAGTTTTTCCCTTTCTAAAAATGTACATACATTGTTTTTGACACTCTGTGTATTATGAAACTTGATAAACACCAGTGAACCTTGTACTCAACTATAGAACTAGAACATTACTAATTTCATCTGTCTGTGTTCCTTCTCTAGCTTTTTCCCTTGGTTTTCCTCTTAGACCTAGGAAAGCATTTTCCTGAGTTTTGTTTAACATTTCTGTTGCCATATTTAAAAAAAACAAAACCCCCTTATATCTGTAAACAATATATTGCTAAGTTTTGGAGCTAAAAGAATGGTATTATCCTATTTATACTCTTTGACTTTCATTTATACATTTGCTAGTTGTAACACACTATAGCCAAAACAGGACTTTATTATTCCACAATTCTGTGGGTTAAGTGGTAAGTTCTTCAGCTTCATGTGTCAGCGGGGTGATGGGATAATTGTCCTTTAGAGGCTCAAGAGACTGCAGTCAACTGGGACCAGTCTGGGATGCCTGGACAGTTGAGAGTCATCTGGAATCTTGATTGGCTGGAAGCTCAGCTGTGGCTTTTGGCTCCTTCTTGTGACTACTTGGCACCTGGGGTCCCAGAAAGAGAGCATCCAAGAGGGAGGAAGCTGTCAGGCAACTGAGGAAGGGTTAGGCTTGGGATGGACACAGCATCATTTCCACTATATTTTGTTGTTCAAAGCAGATGCAGGCCTCACTCAAGTGTCAAAAGAGGATGTGTGTAGAGTTTGGGGCAGAATTGTTTAGGGCCATTTTTAGAAACTCATAGCCCATAATGTATTTATCACTTTTATCTTCCATGAATTATCTGTTCATGTCTTTGCCCAATTTTTAAATTGTCCAATTTAAAATTGAGTTATTTTGTCTTTTACTTACTGATGTAGCAGGAGGAGGTCCTATGTACGTTTATTTTAGATACAAAGTCTGGGTTAAATTTGTCGTAAATCTTTTTTCTAGTTTGGCTTATTGGTCTTTAAAGGAATCTTGTGAGATAGATATTTTATTGCCCTCATTTTACAGGGGAAGGGAGTGCTGATTAGCATGTTAAAAGGATAGGCCTTGAAGTCAGCCTTAGAGTGACATTTTTGTTACAAAGAATAGCATTTGCTAAGGTGTACAATTATGAATCAGCATGTTACTTCCCACAACCTACCTGTTATACTTCTTCTCCTGCAAATGATTGCGGCATTGAAAAATTTGTATTTTTTGTTTGTGGTTAATTTTAATGTTTCAGATAAATGTGACTTTTGTTATGAGGAGACTGAGGACAGATGACATTTGATGATTTATGCAGAGTGATGGCTAAAACCAGTAGGTTCAGCCCTAAGTTCTTTCTAGTCTTACCTCCCTTCCTCATTTTTCAGGTTTTTTCCCACTAAATTATTCATTTGGCTCAGTCAGGATTAGGATCTGCCTACACATTTCAAACCCTGTGCTTTAGATAGCCAGACTAGTTGCTCTCTGTTCTCCATCTCTGAGGCTACGTAGGCTGAAGAGAGTAGAAAGGAATTGGCTGGTATTGGAGATTTTCTTGCCTGCTCCTACCTCCAGACTTTTGTCACAGGAATTAAGATTCCTAAGTGTTAATGACCAAAATATTTTTTCAAAAATGTAATACAAGCCAATTAATATTTGCCTTTTAAAATATTTGTACTTTAAAAAGAACACTGTAGGCATGCATCAAGTGCATGGAGTTGGTTTATAACCGAAAATGCCACAGAGCAATTCTGAATTCCAAAATGCAACGATTTGAGTAAAATGAAATAGCTTTCTCTCATACCTAAACAAATACAAAAAGATATAAATAAACTGTGGACACTTCTTCTCAACCCTCAGATTAGGAAGATTTATTCTCTGTGAAAGTATCATTTCCAACATTATAATTTTATATGTTGATGACACCTAGGTACAGCTCCCCAGGATAAAAGCAGTGCTTTTAGGCAGAGTGACTTATTTTCATATCACCTCACATTTCTTGAATCTAACATTGAAAGGCAGAAGTAGAAGTAATACTGCTAATGTGGGAAGAATCCTTAGACACATAGTGGAACATAACGCATTTTGAAACTTTGACCCAGGTATGTTTTCTGCCAGTGATTCCACCCATTGCCATGATGGACTCTTATATATTTATTCTTCCCTGCTCCAGATTCTGTCACTTTGTCAAACTGAATTAAACTTCCTCAAGAAGTAAACTAAAATATAACACGTTAGCTATAATAATGCTAATATGATGTTAACATGATGAAATACAGGTGTCAAGTAATTTGGCAGAAAGTGTAATTCTAAATTTCACTGGGTTGAGCCTGGTATTAATGCAGTTTGTAAAGTGGAAAAAATTAAGACCACTGAAAATTTAATAAATATATTTAACTTTTGTGATTCTCTAAATAGGGTTTTTGTTTTTGTTCTTTAAAATTTTAAAGACAGAGTCTTACCCTATCAGAAACCTAGAGTGCAGTGGCATCATCCTAGCTCACTGCAATCTCCATCTCCTGCCTGAAGTGATCCTCTCCAGCTTCCCGAATAGCTGGGACCATAGGCGCGTGCTACAGCGCCCATCGAATTTTTTCTATTTTTCAAAGAGATGGTTTTTTTGATCTTGTTCTGGCTGGTCTGAACTAATGAGCTCAAGTGGTCCTCAGAGCCTCTTGCCTCAGTCTCCCACAGTGCTAGGATTACAGGTATGAGCCACTGCATCCAACCGGATTTTCTAAATAAATTTTAACAGAGTGTACAAAACATGCTAATCTGTGAGGAGTTTAATGGATGTTATTTTACAGAAATTAAGAAAATTATCTTAAATAGTTAAGGATACTAAAGTTTTCATAGGAGAAAACTGACTTTTTTCTTTTTAACTATTTCATTTTTTTCTTTTTAATTTTTTTTTTTTTTTTTTTTTTGTAGAGACAGAGTCTCACTCTGTCGCCCTCGGTAGAGTTCCGTGGAGTCACAGCTCACAGCAACCTACAGCTCTTAGACTTAGGGGATTCTCTTGCCTCAGCCTCCCAAGTAGCTGGGACTACAGGCGCCTGCCACGACGCCCTGCTATTTTTTGGTTGCAGCCGTCATTGTTTGGCGGGCCCAGGCTGGATTTGAACCCTCCAGCTCAGGTGTATGTGGCTGGAACCTTAGCCACTTGAACCACAGGCGCCGAGCCCATGCTTTTGTTTTTGATCCTGGTGCTAGATGGTAGGAATAATACAAGGTAGATTGAAATGCCAACTTTAGGCGCTGGCCTTAGCTGCTGTGCAGTTTTCCTTTACCTTTGTTCTTTATCCCCGTTAGTGCTGAATTTTGCATGTATATGAAGCCTCCCAAGTAGTGGTACTTAGCCCTGTAAGAAAAATGTGGTAACTTGTGTAGCCTGACAAAATATATTAACAGGGTGAAGGGAAAGGAATAGAAAACCTTTAATCCCTGAGGTAATCATTGATACTGTAGCACTTTGCTTTTTACTCTTCTATTTTTATCCCCTTTGTTGAATTTTACACCTTTCATTTAATTTTCTTTATTTCTTGAGTCTCTTATGCTTATGCTGGCATCGGTAACTGGTCATTTCTGTTGGTAATGCTAGTCTCTTTCCCATTTACTAGATGAATACATGTTAACCTTGCCAGTTGTGATATTTACATTTACATGTGTAAAGTCTCAAGGTACACTTCTGCAAACTCTTGGAGTTTTAAGTAACTATGTAAGTCTTTTTACAGAATGGATTGTTTTCAAGAGAGCCTGTTTGTTAATAGCTTTTGAAGAACAAAGTAGGCAAGAGTCTAAGGTGGTGGGATGTAGCTGACATAATTATGTGATGTTATATAAGACATTGTCTTACAAACAGACTTGCTCCGCATTATATACATAAAATAAGCCCACATTATTTGGGAAACTCATGTAACAAGGAACTACAGACAACTTCTGTGATACTCTAGCCGGTAGCCAGCAAGAAACCAGGGGCCCAGTAGCCTCAAGGAAATGAAAATTCTGCCAGCAACCTAAATGAGCTTGGAACTAAATTCTTTCCCCAGTTAAGCTTCCAGGTGAGAATCAACCCTGGTGACACTTTTATTTGTAGCCTTGTGAGACACTAGTTAGTCCACTAGTGGACTGAGCTTGGACTTCTGACCCATGAAACTATGAGATGATGATTATATATTGTTTTATGTTGTTTAGCTTTTGGTAATTTGTTACATAGCAATAGAAATCTGATACAAATGCCCTTCATAAACCTCTCTTCCCATTTCTGAGTGTTACTACCTAACTTCTCTCTTGATTCCATCTAATCATGAAATATTTGTTGAATACCTCTTATGTGGATACAGTGGTGTGAATTCAAATAGACATGGTTGCAGTTTAGTGAGGGAGATAGATTTTAGACACATAAGCGTGACCAGTGCTGTGAAGGCACATGATACAATGACAGCATGTATTAGAGAGGAGAGATTTAATCAAATACAATAGCTTTTTAGGATTTTTAACTTTTTAAAACTTATGCTTCCTACATTGTTGTTTTTTAAGCATATTTTTTGTCAGAAAATTTGTTTTGGCTTTATTTTCTGTTAATATGATGAAAATCTATGTGTATGTTTTTTAGCCCTTGTACGTAATCTTTCCTCTTTTACCTCTCCTCTTTTCTTGCTTTCTGCTCAATGATTTATCCAGATTTAGCTTAGATCTTCCCTGTAGAGGCCTTCCCGTCCTTTGGACAGTAAGCTTGGTGAGTAGGTCTATCCTATTTACTTGTATCTACAGCATCCCATGTAGTATGTAAGGTTAGGCCCTTAAAAACAAAACTTGATATGGAAGAATTGGAACCTCTGTACATTGCTGTTGGGTGGGTAGATGGTAACTACTTTGGAGGACTGTTTAATATTTCTATAATGCATGTCTTTTTTTTTAATTTTTAAAAAATTTTTTTAGAGATAGTCTCACTTTGTCACCCTCAGTAGAGTGTGTGGCATCACAGCTCACAGCATACTCCAACTCTTGGGCTTAGACAATTCTCTTACCTCAGCTTCCCGAGTAGCTGGGACTACAGGCACCTGCCACAATGCCCGGCTGTTTTTTGTTACACTTGTGGCTGCTGTTTTAGCTGGCCGGGCCGAATCCGCTACCTTACGCTTCTACCTACTGAGCCACAGGTGCCGCCCTGCATATCTACTTTATAACTTAGGGAATTGCCAAGTATTTACCATTTACCGAAAGAAGAGAAAATATGCATCCTTGAGAAAGACCTCTAGAAGAGGGTTCATTCATACTTTACAAAAATATACACAGCCTCATTATTGCCTCAACTGGAAACAACCCAGATGCCCTTCTTTTAGTATTCATAAAATGGAATACTATTGAGCAGTAAGGAAGGAATAAACTTGCTACATGAATAAATCACAAAAACATTGTGTTAAATAAAAGAAGCCAGATACATGTATATACAGAGCAAAATTATGACACCATTTATCTAAAATCTAAGAACAAAAATAATCTATGATGAAAGAAATCAAAATGGGAAGGGAAGGTGAGTGGAAGGTGCATGTGGGACCTTTTGGGGATAATGGTTAAGGGTGATATTGGGCATATAGTTGTCAACTCTCAAAAATGTAAGTTGTGTGTATTTTGATACATGGCTAAATCATCCTTTGGATTTTAAAAATGGGAAAAAACTCAACTGAGTCAAGTGTTCCCTTCTCTGCCTGATTGTATTTGCTTGTTGCCTATTTGTCCCGCAAACTTGTCAGAGATCATCAGTTCCATGAGGTCAGAGACCATGTTTGCCTTTATTTCTTAGTTAGAATTGTGTGTTTGTATATAGAATGGCCAAGCTTATTGGCACTGAGGTGAAAAATTATTTGAAAACTATAATTTATTCATGGGTTGATATCCATGTTTTATGGTTGCATTTTCAAGAAAAATATTTGCATTATTACAGAATCTTGTGTTCACTGTTTTTCTTTATGTATCTAGCTTTTTCTGTTCTAGGATTCACAAAAGACATCTGTTTAAGTAGTTGGTAGAGTAATCCTCCAATGGCAGTTTAGTCAACCACTATTTGAAATAGCATCATGCTGTATTTGTAAATTAAAATTTAAAAATCAGTTTTTATAACTGGTTTATTTTATTCACCTTAACAAATGGAAAATAAATATAATCTTGTTTTCTCCTGAATCTTTTCCTGCAGCTTCCTAATTTTTTGAGATAGGATAAAGTAATGAGACCTAATCATTTTAACTTTTGATACAAAAACCCTTAAACACCAGAGTAATTGGAAAAAGAACTAGGTGTTTACATAGCATTTTGCCTAACTAGTACTGCCCCTTGTTTTTTGTTTCTGTTTTCCCTGATGAAAATATTAAATTTTGAATGATTTTCTGGCTGTGTCAAAAAATTGAAATATAATTATGGTCTGGATTTCTTAAAACTGCCTCAGCAGATCGCAGGTGGAGTTTCTCTGAAACTATTAAAGTTGGTAATTCAGCAGGTGTTAGTGCTGGTGAATCTAATTTGTTCTTCAAGGAGATGCCTTTGCATTGGAGTCATCTAAAAGAATAGCTTTGAAATTATGTAGTTTTCTCTTAACATTTTGGGACCCTCACCTATAAAGATTAAGAACCCTGCCGTTGCCTCTGTTTCTTGTGAGATTTTTTTATATTGCTGGCTGCTGATTTTTGCCAACTTTTCAGAAACATACTCAACCCTAAGGTTGGCAAGAGTTTACTCTGTACTGATTGTTTACCTATATTGAACACTGTCAATGTGTTGATATGTTTGTTGGGTCCCTGTTGTTGTTTTTACTCTTTTTCTGACCTTTATGGTTGTGGAACTGGATCATAATTACTGGGTCCCACTGACTGGCCTCTTTGCTTCCATGTTTCATATGATCCCAGAAATAGGTGTAAGAATAATGAAAAAGAAATATTCCCTTAAGCATACCTAATTATGGGATCTTTGGTCAGAATATACTTGTTTTCAGTCATAATACAAATTTTGCAGGGAATATATATACTACTTTGCTAGATGTTTAGGAATGCCAGAATCTGAAACTCTGTGACTGCCTGCTGCATATCCTGTTAACCTGCTAGCCTTGACTCTCTGTAATCCTATAATTATCCTTGAGGTACTTTCTAGTCACAAAAACCTATGAAAAGATAAAAATAGCTTGACTGAAAAATTGTTTGTTAGGCTAAGCTATTTAAGAGAATTTATGTTAGAGAACTATATTTTGATACCTACATTTTAATTTAACATTGTCAGATCTTGATTTACTTTCAGTCAACACTTAATTTGATTGCAGAACTGGTATTTTACTTTCTGTTGAGAGTTCTATTTCTCCTTGTTTTTGCTCAGATTCCTGGAAAGTAAGTCAGAGTTAACATTTAAGCTCATAGGCTGTTATAAACTACATTTGGTATGTCTTATCCAGTCTTGACTTAATACTTCCCTTGTTTAGTCTTCTGTTACCTTTGTTTTTTTAGATTGTGTGTGTGTGTAAAAGGTGATAAATTAAGACATCTTATAGGTCTTAGAATTTTTTAAAGCATTGATTTTTATGGATTTTGGTTGCATCTCTAAACTGTGATAAAACAAATGTTTTTAGTATTGGTACCTTTGGCATTCAGTCATTTAACAAATATTTTTTGTATGATAACGGTGCCAGGCACAGTACTGTTTGGGATGCATATAGGACCTCTGTCGTGATAGAGCATTATCTTCAAGAAAGGCAAGCAAAAAAGTAAATAAAAAGATCAAGATAATTTTTGTTGGTGATAGAGGCAATGAAAAAATAATGTGGCAACTAGCATCTGATGTGTTTGTAGAGTGTGGCTAGTGGAGGATAGGATCTATCTACACTGCTGTGGATATGACAGTGAAGAAGGGCCTTCTTGAGGTGATACTTTAACTAAATCCTGAATGGCAAGGAGTTAGTCCTGTGAAGATCTGGATTTAGACCATTTTCTGAGCATAAAAATGCTTGATAAGTTAAAGGAATAAAAATAAGGTCCCCATGGCCAGGAGGATATAGTTAAAAAGGTGGCACGAATAGTGAAAGGTGGTGTGAATAGTGTTAGGGTAGGACCAGATCAAGTGCTGAGATGAGTAATTGTGGAAATTAAACTTACTCAGACTTTTTTTTTTTTTAAGAATAAATGGAACAGAAATTCATTTGGCTGCAGCAGATGTTTTTCATTTCTGTATACAGTGCTAAATGGTTGTGTGAGTGATACAGCATATTGATAAAAGACTTCAGAAGAGAGAACATAAAAGAGGGACCCAAATAGCATTGAATAAAGTATATGGAGTGTTCACTGAATGAAAATTTAATTAAACCAGTTACACTATTTTTAGTACTATATCTGAATAGTATATTTCTGGAGAAAAAAAATATTTACCTTAGTAGAGTGGGAATGTTAAAACATTAAATATTTTATACAACTCATAATTTCACACTAGCACTAAATCACTTTACTCAAGACATTTGTATATAAGTATTTTAACATTGGTTCACATATAAAATGTTTAAGAAAAGCTTTAACAAACACTGATTGGCCTTAATATATAGTAGGCATTGCCCTTGGAGCTAGGGGTTAGAAGATTGATTTATTCATGTTTGCCTGGAGATGAAATCATGTAAGATAGACTCCTGGGTTTTCTGTTTATCAGTTGAGTGACTGACCTTGAGCAATTTACTTAACCTCTGCGCTTTGTCTTGGCTGTAAATTGGGAAGGATTAGGAGTTGTTGCTGTCAAGGACCTTTCCAGTGCAGTAGAGGAGACAAATGTGTAAATTAATACTATTTAGTATACTGATTTGGAAAATGTAGAATGCAGAGTGCAAGCAAGATCCCTTGGGATATAAAGTAGGGATTGCCAACCCTTAACTATAAAAGATAGATGTTTTTGGAGTTAGGTCCTAAAAGGTAGTAATAGGGAAGATACGGAAAAGAGGGTTTGTCCTTCAGGCAGTGAGAATAGCTTATGCAAAGGTATAGCAGAATAAAAAAGCATTGAAAGTATAGTTTTAGGGAAGAACGAGAAGTTTAGGACTATTAAGTGAGAAGTAGGTCGGGAGGCATTTTTGGGTGAGGATAGAGAGAAGAGTCAAAAACGTTAGGACTTAAATAAATGACTTTATACTGTAGATTTTGGGAAACAACCTAATTAGTATTAGCTAATAGTTCATTTTAGAAAGGAAATTCTGTTGTGTGGAGGATGGATTGGAGGTAGGAAGGGAATATTAGAAGCTAGAAAGCCTATACAGAGGCAAGTGAAATAGCCTAGATAAAATATGAAGAGGCCTTTAAATGGGGAGAATTTAAGAGGTAGGTTTATGTAACGAAGTGTTCTAAGGGTGACTCCCAGATAACTGATATTAATGGTAGTATTTTAACTAGAATAGAAAGCAACTTTAATAGTGGAGGGTGGAGTAAAAATCTGAGTTCATTTATAGGTATGTTGAGCTTGAGGTGCATGCAGAGACAGATATATAGATGTTTGTAGGGCAGGGGAAGAGAATAGAGGTTTCAGTGAAAAGAGAAAGTTGGAGACCAAGGCTTGACATCAATATTTGGAGTATAGTGATTAAGAAAATCTGTGTATATGGTAACTGAAGACTTTTCCGTCCAAGAGATGTTGGGGCATGGGCAGTTGTAAGAGAATGATTTTCAGATTCTCAGCTTCTATATGTGTTTTTTCTTAAATTGAGGTCTAAGCACCATGTAATTATTCCATCTCTGTTGCAGTCATCTGTCTCATTTTACAGACGGAAGGCATACCACCAGTTCCTATATGTTGCCCCTGAGCCTTTAAAAAACCTCTGAGGCTTCCAAATGAGGCCTACAATTCCTAATTGGGGATACTGTGGTCTCTCTAAAGGAAGGCAATTCAGAGGATTCTGTGAACTTTCTGAGAATTTGAGTTTCCAGAAATTTATTTGCTGCATAGCAGATGTGGCTCAAAAATACTAATGTGTATCTTGAGATGTTTATGAAGTATGTACAAAAAGGATACTAAGAACTGTCCTAATTCTACAGCATGAAGTAGAGCAGAAAAATCAGTATTAAATAGAAAAGGAAAAATGGTCAGAGGGTTATTTTCAGGCACAGAACTTGAGTGGTTTGGCTTAGATGAGGAATGTTACATTGGCATTTTGGTATTCTGATGGTCTTTAGAGTAGAGCTAGACTTTTATATAGCTTAGCCATAGATTGTATAACATCATATGTATTAAAAATATGTATGGTACATATATTTTCTGTATTAGCTTAGCTATAGATTTAATAATAAAACTGATCATGGTTAAGCAGTGTGGAAATTAGAAGAAAAGATCTTTTCCATAAAGCCAATATCCTTTTTTAAAGACCTTACTTTTTTTTTTTTTAGTTTTTATTCTACAGTTTTTACTACTCTATTTGAAGAAATAGGAAAAGTCTTTTTCCTCTTGTGGAAGATGTAGACTAATAATAGAAAAGAAACCAAGAGGGAGACTGGAAGTATGTAATAGAGAAGGTGAGCTTCCGTTGCTTTATTTAGGGTAGAGACTGTCTTGTAATAAAGATGTTACTTGTATAATATAAAGCCAAAGGAGCTAAGAATTATTCTCCCATAACAAATTTATGGTATTTTTTTCTTCAAAAAGAAGAGGACAGTGAGTTCTTATGACAAACAAAATAAGTCTCATCTGGACTTGCTTTTGTTTCTGAAATGTGGGTATATGAATAATGTTCTCACTTGTCAGTAACAAAATGACTTACTTAAAGAATTAAGGAAACACTGGGAATAAGAAAGTAAAATGTAATTAAAGGAAAGAGAAACCGTCATATTAATACATACAATTCCTGTGGCATTAGAAAGTACCTGATGACAGGGAAAGAGGAAGAGATTCTGAATTGTTAAATTTAAAATCCCATCAATAATTTCTTCAGGCTGGACACGGTGGCACATGCCTGTAATCCTAGCACTTTGGGGGAGGCTAAGGCTGGAGGATCACTTGGGGCAAGGTGAAGATAATATCTACACCAAAGCGTTGAAATCTGAAATGACACAATCAGACATATATTGGACTTTTTTGTTTCCAAAGTAACTAAAGAAAGGGCATAAACTTTAAGGTTCAAAGTTGTTTCTTAACATTAAGAGAACTATGCCAGTGGTTTTTGTTTATATTTTAAACATGTGCTAGTGTTTTCAGACACTTGTTTTAGCTTCTGAATTCTTTCCTCAAATGAGAATTTACACAAGAGCCCAATATACAAACAAACAAATACAAATTAATAGTATTACATCCTATTCTGTTTAAAAGTATGTATTGGTGAGGCGTGGTAGCTCCCACCTGTAATCCCTGCACATTGGGAGGCTGACGTATCATTAAGGCCAGGAGGTTGAGACCTGCCTGAGCAACATAGTGAGAGCCTTTTCTCTAAGTAACTTCAGAGGCTGAGGGAGGAAGATTCCTTGAGCCCCAGGAGTTTGGGACTGATATGATCATATCACTGTATTCCACCCTGGCTGACAGCATGAGACTCTATCTAAAAAAAAAAAGTTTATATCTATTCTTGGTACCCTGCTTTTGTCAGAAAAGTAGTCTCAGAGAGGTTCTTTGGAATCCCTGAGGTACTGGGAACAGTTTGAAATCCTTAAGGTTCCAATTCCCAGAAGGTGATGCAAATGATTACCTGCGTTGTTTTTTTTTTTTTTTTTTTTTTGGTGTTTGGAATCATCTTGTGATCATGATTAAGAATGTGGGCCCTGGAGAAGCTCCATGTTTCAAATCTCATCTTGACCACTTGATGGCTGTTAACATACTTGGTGTTATTCTTACCATATTTGTGTCTTAATCTAATCATCTATATAGTGGCTTGCCTTAAAAGCTGTGTGAGATGACAAGTAAATGAAAAGTACTCTTATTGGCAGTGCCTGACAAATGTTAATACAGGTTAAAAAAAAATGTACAAAGTGCATCTCTTTGCCACTCCCCTTCTCATACACTTTTCTCTTTCTTAAATATTATTTTATCTCATGGCCTTTGTATTTGCTAGTTTCTTTTGCCTAGACCAGGTATTTTCCCTAACTCTTTGAATGTCTGGATAGCTACATCCTTAAAAGTTTCTTAGATGTTGTTAGACAGGACTTTTTTTATACCCAAAGCAATCTCTACCCCCTCCTCTTGCCCTTCTTCCCATTTTACTCTTCTATTTCACTGAACTTTTTCATGTATTCCAAAGCTCTTATTTCAATCTGTAATTACCTGATTTATGTTTGTTGTATTTAATTTACAAAATAGCAGAGAGTTTAGTTTGCCTGTTAAGTGCTCTATTCCTGGAGTTGAACAGTGTACATATTAGTTGCTCAAGGATTTTTTAAAAAGTGATCATTTTTTTGTAAAAATGAAAACCAATGTCGGTTGTATAATAGCCACATTTAGAGGCTTATGTTATTTTAACATCTTGTCAGACAAGACTTTTTTTGGAATCTGTTAAAGATAATATCAACAAATCCATATATGTTCCCTATCGTAGATGACAGCCTGAGCCCTCACTTGGAGTCTTTATGTTTGATAGAAACTTGAGTTAACCTGGTTTCTCAGTTCAGAGAGGTGGAGTGATTTCAGGCATTTGGGGTCTGTGTTGAAATGTAATACTACTTACTCTGTTCCACCTACCTGCCTCCCTTATGCCCTACCTCTTTACTCTTAAAAAACTGCTTTCTATTTCCATTTGCTATTGTAATTTATCGCCATCATTGATCAAAGCTTCTTTCCTCCCTTTTTTAGTTTTTTTTTCTTTCTGTTCCCAATTGATTCTTTGTTTCTTGGATTTAATTTCTGAAGGGTAAACTAAACTAGACTTGTGTCTCTTGTAAAAATTAGATTTGTTAACTATTTGTAGAATATGGGACATGTTGTGTCACATCTGCCCTGTATGTAGCCTTCTTTCACTGCCCAAAGCATTCTTCTTCTATTGTTTTTTACTTCCTAGTCTGAATTTTATAAAGACTGGTTCATTTAAGAGTGTGTTAATCTTGGGTCTGTATAATAATACCATGTAGAAGTAAAAAGGGTATTAACTATTTATTAAAGCGGGTACTTATTTTCAGACAGTCATTTTAATGCCACAGTTATGAAAAGGCACCGCATTCCTCCCTCAAAAATGTCAGATCAAACCATAGTTAATTTTACAGTGTATGTATGCATTTGGTGGATTGTTCTGGAGAAGGAACGTGATTTAGGGAAAAAGGACTGAACTGGTCCTTGGGGAACATGTGTTTTACTTTCACTGCTGTCTTTAGCACAGGTATTTGGGCTAAAAGTTTCTCTTTTATATCCTTAACTGTAAATTCTATGAAACTTTTATTTCTCAGCTTTTCTAGCTCAAATTCTAGAAGTGTTCTACATATACTATTTGGAAATGTGTTTCAAAAGCTAGTCACAGGGATCATAGTGGCTTCAGATTGGCCATAGTGGTATGGCTAACAATGTGCTGTTCTGCAATTTAACTTATTCTTAGATATTTTCCAATTATATTAATACTTCTTTCTGATAACAGTGCCATATTTTTAATGAGGCCTGGAAATGGTTAAATATACCAAACCCTTTGCTACTTCAGAAAATTTATTTTGAACATATTAAAAGCGTTAGATTAATTTTAATTTTATTGTGGTATGTTGCCTCAGTATATAGTTATGAGATTGTTTTGCTTTGAGTGTGCATTAAGTATTTCAATATAAGATGAAATAACAAATCTGAAACCAAACATATCAAATGGTTAGGTCTCTAAGAAGATTCATATAAAGAAAATGTAAAGGCAGCTTTTGGTAGTTTTCTCTCCTTATATACAAAAGCAGCTTTAGTTTACAAATAGATTGATAGTGTGTGTTTACCTAAGGAAATAATACAGTATTTGTTGGAACAGCCTTAAACCAGCTCATAAAGTTGTATGTAAGCTGTAGTGGTTTTGAATATAGTATTATACTAATTGTTCTCGGCTAGAACCTGAGAAGTATAACCATTTTTCCATAAATGGAATTCCAGAATTTAATCTTTTGCTACCTTAGGATATGATCTCTTCTCCCCAAATCAGGCTTCTAGATTTTACTTGGCTTTTGAAGGGTTTTAGGGAATGAAAAAGATAAAAAGCTAGGGAGGGGTATGAGGATTTTTTTTTTAGTTTCAAAATTATTAAGGGGATACAAATGTTTTTGTTACACAGATACATTGTATAATGCTTAAGTCAGGACTTCTGGTGTGCCCATTACCAGAATAGTGTTCATAGTAAGTTTTTATCCCTATCCCCTCTTCGACCCTCCCCACTTCCTTGTTTCTGATGGCCTTTACATCTCTTTCTGCCCATGTATACCCATTGTTTAGCTTCGGCTTATTTGTGAGAACATGTAGTTCTCATGTATAGAAATTCTAGAGATACTTCACTTAGGGTAATTGTCTCTACTTTTATCCAAGTTGCTGCCAAAGACATTATTTTATTCCTTTTTGTGGCCTTGTAGCACTCCATAGTGTGTATGTGTTTGTGTGCCTAGATTTGTTATTTTGTACACCACATTTTCTTTATCTGTTTATATGTTGATAAGCACTTAGACTGATTCCATATCTTTGCAATTATGAATTGTGCTGTGGTAAACATTCTGGTGTATCTTTTTGATAAAATGATTTTTCCTTTCAGTAGATACCCAGTACTGGGATTGTTGAATTGAATGGTAAATCTACTTTTAGTTCTTTGAGGAATTTCTGTGTTTGTTTCCATAAAGGTTGTACTAATTTGCAGTCCTGCCAATAGTGTATAAGTATTCCTTTCCCTCTGCATCCATGCTAGCATCTATTGTTTTTTGACTTCTAAAAATAATGTCTGTTCTAACAGGGATAAAGTAGTTTCTCATTCTGATTTTAATTTGTACTAAAATTAATTGATTTTAATTTGATTAATGATGCTGAACATTTTTTCATTTATTTGGCCACTTGTCTGTCTTTTGAAAAACTTCCATTCATGCCTTTCATGCACTTTTTGATGTTTTTTTTTTTTTTTTTTTTTTTTTGCTGATTTGAGTTATTTGTAGATTCTAGATATTAGTCCTTTGTCTTATACATCTTATATATCTTTGTCTTATTTTTTTTGAGACAGTATCACTATGTTGCTCTTGGTAGAGTGCTGTGATGTCACAGCTCACAGCAACCTCCAACTCTTGGGCTTAAGGGATTCTCTTGCCTTAGCCTCCCAAGTAGCTGGGACTACTACTACTACCACCACAGCACTCAGCTATTTTTTTGTTGTAGTTGTCATTTTTGTTTAACAGGCTCAGGCTGGGTTTGAACCCGCCAGCCCCAGTGTACGTGGCTGGCGCCCTAACCATTGAGCTACAGGCGCCTAGCCCTTTGTCTTATATATCATTTGCAATTACTTTTTTGCCCATTCTGTAGTTTATTTACTCTGTTTATTATTTCCTTTGCTGTACAGAAGCTTTTTAAGTTCCATTTATTTATTTTTGCTGTTGCTGTATTTGTTTTAGGGGTCTTTGTTATAAATTCTTTGCCTAGGCCAGTGTCTACAAGATTTTTTTTTTCTGTTGTCTTCTAGAATTTTTATGGTTTCATACCTTACATTTAAGTCTTGTATCTATGTGAAGAATGAAACAGGACCCCTAGTTCTCACCATATACAAAAATTCAAGATAGATACAAGACTTAAATGTAAGGTATGAAACTGTAAAAATTCTAGAAGACAACAGAAAAAAAAAATCTAGACATTGGCCTAGGCAAAGAATTTATAACATTCTTCACATGTGGTTATCCAATATACCCAGCACCATTTATTGAATATGGTGTCCTTTACCCAGTGTATGTTTTTGTTTGCTTTGTCAAAAATCAGTTGGTTGTACCTTTGTGGTTTTGTTTCTTTGTTTTCTGTTCTATTCCACTGGTCTATGTCTCTACTTATATGTGAATACCATGTTGTTTGGTTACCGTAGCCTTGTACCTATAATTTGAAGTCAAACAGTATGATGCTTCCAGATTTGTTCTTTTTGCTTAAGATTGCTTTATTTTTCTCTTTTTTTGTCCAAATGAAGCTTAGGGTTATTTTTTTTTGTAGAGCTGTGAAATATGCCGTTGGTATTTTGATGGAAATTGTGATGAATCTATAAATCACAATTTATGAGGATTTTTAAAAAATCTGTGGCCAAGTCCCCTACTCCAATTTTTCTATAAGAAAAGGCAGTTCTCATGCAGTGTTTGAATAGCCAACAAATACTTAACAATATTTCTAGTACACATCATAGTAGATGGAAAGATGAGTCTTTAAGATGTCTTTATTTGTAATATGGCTCTGTTCTCAAATTTAAAATCTCATTTTATTCTTTCATCTCCGGTTCTTCCTTACATGTTTAAACAGTTTACTTGTTATTGAGAAGTAAAAATTATATGCTCCTTTCAGAAATGAAAAAGTTTGTATGCAACTCTTTTAATATCATTCTCCCACACATTATTGGAATTATAAAGTAGCTCTAGAGATCTAGGTTGAGAGAATTTGGGGGAGATGTTTGTGTTTCAAAATTTAAAGTTTTATTAAAATTTCTCGGACTGCAAACTAATACAACCTTTTTGGAAAGAAGTATGGGGAATCCTTAAAGAACTCAAATTAGATCCTTCAATCTCATTATTGCAGGATCAGTAGAACTCCCTTTGATCCTGCAAACCCATTATTAGGAACTACCCTGAAGAAAAAAAAGTATTTTATCATAAGGATATTCACACTAGACTGTTTATCACAGCTTAATTTGTAATTGCCAAAATGTGGAAGCAACCTAAATGGGCTGGATGCCCATAATTCTATGGTTAGGGCGCTGGCCACATGCTCCAGGGCATGGCTGAAGTTGAAACACTTTTTTTTTTTTTTTTGAGGCAGAGCCTCAAGCTGTCACCCTGGATAGAGTGCCATGGCATCACAGCTCACAGCAACCTCCAATTCTTGGGCTCAAGCGAGTCTCCTGCCTCCGCCTCCCAAGTAGCTGGGACGACAGGCACCCGCCACAACGCCCGGCCATTTTTTGGTTGCAGCCACCATTGTTGTTTGGCGGGCCTGGGCTGGATTTGAACCCGCCAGCTCAGGTGTATGTGGCTGGCGCCTTAGCCCACTGAGCCACAGGCGCCGAGCCGAAACACATTCTTAATAAAATACCACAAGAATGGAGAAGCAAGAATCCAGTGTACTCAATTCTAATATGAAGCCAGTAGATGATTTCATAGCCACATAAGAGAAAAACTCAATTCAAGGTAGGGAACGAGGAAGCAAGGAGATGGGAGGAGGATGGGTATGCCCCCCACTTAATGGGCACTTATTAGGGATGGTACACAATTATAAGGGGGATTTTACCTTAACAAATGCAAGCATTGTAATCTAATTCTTTGTACCCTCAATTAACTTGAAACAATAAAAAAAGTTTATAAGAACTTCAAATAAAGCAAAAGTGGAAGAGACCATAATGAATTACATATGACTACTGCCTATACTTAATAATTGTTAACTTTTTGTCAAAACTTGCTTTAAACAACTTCTTTTTATTGCAGTTAAAATACTGAAAATTCAATTGAAAATATTAATAAAAGAAAGGGTATGTATGAGATTTGTAGTGTTCTTAGACTTTTAAAATAAATGTTATTTTACTATGTGTTTCTTTTATTTTTATTTTGGTGACTCTTCACCCCAATACATCATTTCTTAGTTTGCTTGGTTTACTTGAGGAAGACTGATAGGTGTATGTGAAATTTTCCACAATAAAAGTTTGCGTATATGTGTTATATTGCTCATATATAATTAGGTAAGTCATAAATTTTGTTATATATATAAAGTATAAAAATAGATATAAACTATATATTCTATGTATGTACACTATCTATTATGGAAAATTTCAAACATGCAGAAAAGTAGAGCTAATGTTAATCTTCATAAATGTGCATAACCCCGCTCCATCAGTTATCAATTTATGGTCCATCTACAACGTCTTCCCCTCAGCAATTTAAATGTTTTTTAAGATATATAAATTGGGTATGCCAAAGTTAAAGACTTTCTTTGTGTATCCACTTGTTCGAGTTTATTAAAAAGAGTCTAGAACTGTGGTGCTCAACTCTGGGGACACAGACTGAGATGGTACTCATCAGAGGCCTGTTAGGAACCAGGCTACATAGCAGGAGGTAAGTGGCAGGCAGGAAATTGAGGGAGTTTCATCTGTATATACAGTCATTCCCCATCGTTGACATCACCACCTGAGGTCCATCTCTTGACAGATCAGCAGCAGCATTAGATTCTCGTAGGAGCGAGAATCCTACTGTAAACTGCGTGTGCAAGGGATCTAGGTCATGTGCTTGTTTATGAGAATCTAATGTCTGATGATCTGAGGTGGAGCTGAGAACATAAGCAACACATTTCATGTGTCACTGTCCCTTGGAAAAATTATCTTCTGTGAAAAAGAAGTGCTAAAAAGGTTGGGGACTGTTGGTCTAGAAGGTGAAAGTTTTAGTGTTCATAGATAGTAGTAGCAGAAAGGAGTAATTAAACAGCCTTAATTGAACCTCAAGAATGAAGTCTCAGGAACTATAATACCAGGATATAAAAATTACAAAGAAAAGTTCTATTGTGAGATGAACTAGACTAAAGGTTCCAACCTGATATTTTGGAAGCACAAGTTAAAGTGGATTTGGGGAGGGTGGAATATTACAGAAGTCTTGGTCAAGAATGTTTAGGAGAGGAGAGAATGAAGTACATGACTATGATAGAACAAAGAGCTGAGAAAAAGGCCATGCTAAAATGCTTAAAAAGAAGGTGTGATTGATAAATATGCTTAGTTTTTAGTTATGTACTATACTAGAAAAGAGCAGTTGTGTGGGCAATCCAAATGCCTTTTTTTTTTTAACTGACAAAAATAGATTTTATTTAGGAACTATTGCAGTAAGGGAAAAGAGATCTAAGGATAGAACTAGGTTCAATTCTGGAGTACAGCAAGGACAAATGAGTATTTGTAGTCAAGAAGCAGGGTAGGATCAGTAAACGGAAAACTACTTAGAGGAAATATTGAGGTAAGGGGTGGGAAGGTTTAGGCTAGGAAGATCAGATATCACCTGGGGAAGGGTCCAAGAGAAGGAATTAGGTTGTATGGAGGTGATCAGAAGCGGAGTGTGGGAGACTTTCTGAACTGACTTAAATAGGATTCTTGCTAAAACTGGGTGATCCAGACCCAACAAGGACAGACACCGCAGCTCAAGGTCAATGCCTAGTGGAGAAACCTGACTAATGTTTTGGTTAAGGAGAGAGTATATGTGCATCAGCGAGAAAAAATTACATAGATATTGCTAACTTCTTTATGGCTAACATGCATAGGCAAGTCTAATCTTATTGAGATTATAATGTCCAAGGAAAATCACACTGATTTTTATTCAAAGGCACTAGCATTAAGTGGGTTTTAAATGAAATCTCAAAGGGGAAAGGGAGAGAAAATGTTTTAGGAAAGCCATGTTTGTGTGTGTGTTGTGAAGGAGGTATAAAAAGGGGAAATAAACCAGTTATATCTTCAATATGTTGATGTCCTAGAAAGCAGTAGATACCTATGTAAGTATTTTTGGCACTACTAAGGATTCCTCTTTATTTCAGTAGACTGCCACATTCACAATCCTTGTACAACTTATGTCCCTCACAGCAAATGCAAAAAAAGAGCCAAACAGCCATATTTTATATACTGTGACTAAGTCCTCCTTGGCTACAAGTATTGGATTATAACCATCTCATCTAATGGCAGCCAATACATAGATTGTTAGTTAACCCACAACATACATGGCTTTGCATAAAATGATCTGAGCCAATCACATTCTTAGTTTTATTTACATGAATTGAGGAAAAGGGAGAGGCAGCTAATGGTGGATGTGAAGCTAAAGTATATATGCAAAGAAGCCCTACAGATAGATTTGGAGCATGTATCGGTATAAAATGCTTTTTATATTTGCTTTGGATTGGATTTTTAATGCTCCAAGTGATGTATCCTGGGAGTTTATATAAAAGAAAATAATCAGACTATAAAAACTAAATCTGTAACCAACTCAGGATTGTAATATAAAGTTAGACTCCATTGCTTTCTGTTTACTTTTTTATATATATGATGAGGAATACAAGCAGTTATTGTATGTAGTAATTCTGCCTTGAATCAGAATTTTCAGCTAGACCTCAAATTTCTCTACCATTTTAAGTATCATTTAACAGCAAGAAAGTCTTTTGTTTAAAAAAAGGATTGCTATTTGATATTATCTCTGTTAATCAAAATTTTTATAATTTTGGGGGGAAATGATAGTAAGAGTTAAAAAATGTTTTTATAATTTTGTAAACTCAAAACACAGAAGTAAATGACCTGGTTGACTCATTACAACTATGATATGTAACCTCAAGTTTTAAAATCTTTGTGGTTTTTTTTTTTGTTTGTTTGTTTTTCACAGTTTTTGGCCAGGGCTGGGTTTGAACGTGCTGTCCTCACTCTGACTGTTCTTAATTATTGACATAATAATATTTTTGAACTTTATTTCTGTTTTTAAAATAAAGAAAGTTAAAGTTTTAAAGTCTTTAAAGTTTTTTTTCAAACTTTATTTTGTTTTTCAAAATACTTGGTATCTTTTGAGCTTAAGATTTTATTGGGAACGGGTGTTTATTGTGTATTTTTATTAACTATTTCAGTTAGTTCCTCCCTTTCTTTACTCTTTCTCCTTTTCCAAACAGAGATTCCTGCTGGTAGAGTGTAGTAGCATCGTCATAGCTCATTGCAGCCTCAAACTTCTGGGCTGAAGTCATACTCCTGCCTTACCCCAGTCAGTCTCCCGACTAGTTGGGACTACTCAATGCCCAGCTAATTGTTTCTATTTTTAGAAGAGACAGAGTTTTACTCTTGATGAGGCAGGTCTCAGACTCCTGTGATATCAAGTGATTCTCTCACTTCAGGTTTCCAGACTTCAGTTAGTTTTGTTATATTGAATGAAATTAATATTTCTCTATATTTTTTCCTAATTGAAAAGATTGACAGTTATAAGGGATCATAATGGGAAATAATAAAATGGGGATAGAATACTACTACTTGTAGTAGTTGTTGAGCCATCTCTTTTTAATGTAGATTTCAGATTTAAAATCTGAAGGAATCTAGTGATAAATTATTAGAATCAGCAAATATTAGCAAAGTTTGTTATAAAGTCAATTTAAAAAATATCAATAGATTCCTGTCAACATACCAAACAGATTTATTTAACAAGTGAAGATATCATTAAGGATAGGAATAAATATAAGGAAAGATGTTCAGGGCTGCACCTGTGGCTGAGTGAGTAGGGCGCCGGCCCTATATACCGAGGGTGGTGGGTTCAAACCTGGCCCTGGCCAAACTGCAACAAAAAAAATAGCTGGGCGTTGTGGCGGGCACCTGTAGTCCCAGCTACTCGGGAGGCTGAGGCAGGAGAATCGCCCAGGCCTAGGAGTTGGAGGTTGCTGTGAGCTGTGACGCCATGGCACTCGACCAAGGGCGATTGAGTGAGACTCTGTCTCAAAAAATAAAAAGAAAGATGTTCAAGAAGAAATTATGGACTTAATGGAGAGACATTAAAGAAAACCTAACTAAATGAAGGAGGTAAATTATCTTCATGGATTGGATATATTTATAGCATAAAGATGTTAATTCTCTCCAAAATGATTCATAAAGCTATTGCAGTTTCAATCACAGTAATGTCTAGTTTTTCGATGAAATTGACAGGCTTATTTAAAAGTTTATATGGAAATGCAAGGGGACAAAATAAAAAGCATAGTTAAAAAGCGTTTTATGGCTCGGTGTCCATTACTTAGTGGTTAGGGCACTGGCCACATACATTGGGGCTGGCAGGTTTGAACCCAGCCAGGCTTGCTAAGCAACATTGGCAACTACAACAAAAAATAGCTGGGCATTGTGGCAGGTGCCTATAGTCCCAGCTTCTTGGGAGGCTGAGGCAAGAGAATCGCTCAAGCCCAAGAATTTGAGGTTGCTGTGAGCTGTGTGATATCACGGCACACTACTGAGGGCAACACAGTGAGACTCTGTCTCAAAAAAAAAGTGTTTTACTACATATCAAGATTTAATTTAAAGTTATAGTAAAAAGTATTTCATAACATTGGTGAAAGGGTAGACATAAATACCACTTGGAGAGAGTATAGGATTCAGAAACAAATTTAAACATTAATGAGCCCTTAATACATGATAGAGATGTGACTGTACAGCAGTGAAAAAAGGACAGTTCGAATGAACAATGGAATATTTATAAGGAAGAAAAAAATTAAACCCCCATTTCTCACCATATACAGTGATTAAACTGTAAATCAGCATAAAGAAGAAAATAAAAAAAAATTCATATGACCTGGGGGTAGTGAAGGACTTTTTTAGCCAAAAAAAGGTACTAATCCTATGACAAGAAAATTGATAAATTTGGGTTTATGTCAAAAATTTCTGTTTTTTAAAAAACCATTAGGAAGGAAAAGAGAAGCCTCAGGATAAGGTAGGTTACAACTCATATAAATGATGACAGAATAGTACCTAAGATATAAAAATATTTATTTCAATCAGCTAAAAAAAAATATGCAAAAGACTTCAACACAGTCTTTATCCAAGAGGAAATTGACCAATAGATGTATGTAACTTCATGATGCATTGTGGAAATGCAAATCAAAACTGTGATAAAGTGTCAACATACAGTCCCCATTGTTACCAAAGATTTGAAATTTGATAATCCTAAGTATTGGTGAGGTTACTAAGCAACAGGATGTCTTCAATGTAGTGTCACTTTTTATTTATCTTTGCAACAAGGTAGTTAACTTAGCTACCAGCACATCTGATTACTTGAGTAGTATGCGTTGAGAGTACTGAGTTGCAGGTTCAAAAAGAAAATAGTGACTGCTACTTACTACATTGAAAAGGTCAAATGAGAATTTGCTGCCCTTTCCAGTTATTTCACTTCAAGGGAATAAGACACTTCAAACCATGAGGCCATTCAGAAGAATATTTACAGTGATGAGTTTGAAACTGGGCCAGAATATAGGGTAGAAATATAGGGTAATTCAGGCAGGAAGAAGTTAACTAAAAATCAAAGAGAATGGGTAAAAAGAATAAGAGGGTTGTGGGAGCCTTAAAAAAATGCATACCAGGAGTGAGTAGATCCTGGAAATAAAGCAGAACTAAACACTTTCTATTTCCATTTCTGTTTAGGTTTTAAATACCTTGGCTTGGGTTTTTACAGAATCTTTAAAGAGTTGGTTTAACTTTTTAATTCTTCTCTCAGACTTGGATTTTAGGAAGTTTAGTTAAATTGGTCTTTAACTTTGGGAAGACCAGTTAAAATTGGCATTAGGTAGCTATCTGAGAAAATATCCTAATTATATCTATCTCTGCTTAAAAGCATGTGTTAGATTATTAAGTATGAAATGTATGATTTCCTGGCTCGGTGCCTGTGGCTCAACGGGCTAAGGCGCCAGCCACGTACACCTGAGCTGGCGGGTTCGAATCCAGCCCGGGCCCGCCAAACAACAATGACGGCTGCAACCAAAAAATGGCCCAGCGTTGTGGTGGGTGCCTGT